>JANAVB010013200.1:5236101-5345109 GCA_029216955.1 Iris pallida | reverse complement strand
ATATATATATATATATATATATATTTATATTATAATATATATATATATAATATATATAATATATATATATATATAATAACACATGAAAATATAGACACACACACATCTACCAATACATATATATACTTCAAATATAAAGAGACACACACACAACTTATATATATATATAAGATACATGAATGAATATGTAAGGACACTCAAGAACAACATTTGTAACATCAAAAATCTGAGATTAAAACATGTATTAAAACATTTAATCATAAAACAACACAAGTGTGTCCAATATTGGGGGTTTCCCACATGGATACAATCCACACATCAAGGACACTCCTAATATCTCCAAATGGACACGAAATGGACACAAATGGAGACACAACCATGGGGGTGATTCTATGGGTTCAAAACATTCCTAAACGCATGAGAGTTGATTTAGAGGGTAGATTTTACCTTCCGGTAGGTGAAATCTTAAGGAACTCCTTCCGATATGGCCGACACGAAGGGATCTCCAAAAGGACACGAACCATTGCCAAATCCTCCCAAACTTGGCTAGCACCCTCTCTTCATGGAGTAGAGAAGAAATTATGAAGATTTGATGGAGGAAAGGATTGATTTGGGAATGAAATCAATGGATGTTCTTCTCAAATTTGGGAAAGAACAAAGGAGAGAGAAATTTGGGCTAAGAATGAAAAATAGGTGACTCACCCCCTCCCTCTCATGGCGGCCATAGCATGGCTAGGTGTCCCATTTTGAAAAGTCCAAAATGCCCTCTAAAATCACCTATTGGTTCAACTTAAATTAGAGTTTTGGTTTGAGGCTAAATTAGTCTAGTTTGAGTCTCTAATCAACCCAACATAATCATGAATATTTAGTCTAACTATACTAACTTAAATCAGTACCAGATAGCAAATAAAGGTTCAAAATATATAAAACAGAGAAAATCAGAACCAGAAAACATAACTGGAACCATCATAACTACACTGAACCATGGGATATGATTCAAATGATCAATGATTAGGTTATGATACCTAAGAATAACAATCTAGTAAACGATCCCAGAACAAGTGTACTAAAACCCATTTCTCATAAAGAAATATATTAATTTTTTATTCAGCCAGTTTACCGATCTTGGTAATCATAGGTGCGCAACTTTCATATTTTGTCAGAATTAGATAGTATGTGTTGGAAATCAATAAAAACTAAAATCTATGCAAAGTAATAAAAACAAAAACATGCACATAAAGAGCAGCAATATTTAAATCTATGCAACCAAAAAACAAAAAAATAAAAACCATAGCCATCTAATTAAAAATTACACCAAGTTTATAAAAAGCAAACTTTTGGAAAATGGCAGAAACACCAATAAAAAAAACTACACCCAAAGCATCTCCTATGTACTATAAGAAACTAAAATACAAAAACTTGCATAGAAAAAGCATAAATATGAAAGCTACTGCACTGAATCAAAGTTCAAAATTAAAAATATAATCTACCCAATATGAAAGCTATTGCAGCCATGGATTTCTCTAGAGTCCCTGTAGAAAAAAAAAAATCACTAAAATCAAATAATTCTCACAAATTGAAAATCACCATAACACCCTAAATAAAAAAATACATAATCGACACTTACGTGTGATCCAGTAGGAGAGAAAAAAATATATGTGTGCGAGAGAAATAGGGTGCGACAGATATGCGTGGTTGAAAAAAGGCGGGCGGATGGGGAAGGGGAACTATGTGCAGAAGAAAAAGAATCTAAGATGAAAAACAAAATTTTGAGGGTAGGGGAGAGGGGGAACCGGGATTGAAAATTTGAGGATTAGGAGGGGGAGGATGGAACCGTGGGTTAGAATAATTAGGGTGGAGATATGTAGAGAGAGGGGTTATCTAGATTGCTCAAAGTTAATTTTGTCAATTTCCTTATAAAGGTCACAAGAGTTGTACATAATATAGGATGGATGGATTTGATTTTGGATTTAGATTTGAATTCAGATTCTGATTGATACACAAATAATTATATTATAATACTAATTAAAAATGGCTCAAAATAAGCGAATTATTTACAATTAATATATAAATTAAAAAAATAACTACCATATAAGATTTCTATGCTATAATATGACTTAGAAATGGCTCAAAAATAAACTGTGTCAATATACAATCATAATTAATATATAAAAATTAAAAAAATAACTATAGTATACGTTACCTTCTTGCTTAGCTAATAAAAAACTTAAAAATTAAATACATATCAAAGATTCAAAATAAATATTTATAATAAACCATAACAAAAAAAAATTTATATCATATTTAAAATATTATAATATAATTTAAACCTTTATCTATTTAAAAAAATCTAAACAAATTCATGATATTGTTCAGTTGATTCGCTTGTAAGATCTTAATAGGGACTCAAAAATGAAATTGAGAAACTGATAGGATATAAATCTCTAATCATTTTATACACTTTATGGGGAATAAGATATTTGTATAGTAATTGTATGTCTGCCAGTACCAATGCTTAATTCTTGAACCAATATCAGATCGAGATCTAGGACAACATAATAGCAACATAAAAAATATATTAATCAGTGTTTTTTTTATATCACTACTTCCTTCTTAAGCCGATCCTCTCGGTCGAAGAGCTTTATAGCTTTGGCATTTAAAAAGTTAACCTTGTGATTTAAGGTTGTGAAAAAGCTTACAAAAGTTTCTATATGTAGAATGACCTATGCATTCCAAAAAATTATACCACTTGGTATGAAAAGATGAATTTTTTTTTGAATTACTTGGAGCATATTTTCTGCATTCGATCGACAAAGATAACCAATAGACAAGTTTTACCATAAATAATAATATATGTACGATGGTAATCAGTTCAGTCATGTCAAGCATCTCATAAGTTAAATGTTCTTAACAGACGATCCTGAAAAAGATGAATTTTTTTTACATGGATAATTTGAAAATGATCCACCAATCTACTTCAAGTTTAAGGGGCATCAAACTGCTTCCTCTATATAATTCCTATGAAATAGGTTGGTCCCCATGCTTTCAGGAAAGCATGCAATCACTCCTTCGGTACTTATATACTAAGAGAAAGTTGAGAATATCAATCGAGAACATCGGTTTTGCCAAAGATCAAAGATAACCCTTAGGCTGGTCAAGTGGGGATCATTCCTCCATCTTAGACTTGAAATCATTTAACCTATAATTTACAGTGTAGGCCGATACCGATACGATACGACTGATATCGATATTTTGGCTTTTTCTAATCTGATTGTCGCTACCATACTAACTGATACCGATGTTGGGAGTCCCTTTTTCAGTCAATTCAACAAAAATAATTGAATAAAAAAGCTAATCATCAAGGGTGTAAAAGTATAGTAAGTTGTAAAAGCATTTAAATGAAGAAAACTTATTTATCTCAATGATTAAGCTTTAGAAATTCGGATAGTTGTTAGATATTTTTAATGATTCATTACTTTAATATATGCCATAATCTAAGCTAAAGCAACATTTTACAAAGTAAAATAGAGGTTGAGGAGTCATGCATTTTACAAGAATAAAGATTAGAATGAGCAAGAAGCTATTAATATATTATGATTGTCTTTCGAAGCTGTGGAAGGGATGGATTTCAACACACGACATATCCATTTAATCTTGAGATGCTGCCAAGTTAGGTATCGACCTAATAAGACCAACATTTCGAATAATATGATCCTATAAATATTCTAAATACAAATTTATAACATTGTCTAAACATTGTGAAATACTCATCTTTTACAACATTTTATAAAAGTTGTTAAATATCATTCTTTTACAATATTTCTTAAACATTGTAAAATGATATGACGTATACAACGTCTATAAAAAGTGGTAAAATAAAATTAATTTTACAACATCAAACAAATATTGTAAAATATAAAACATTGCAACATTTGATAAACGTTGTCGAACATGACATTTTCATAATATTTTAAATACATTGTCAAAATAAATAACTTTGAAAAATAAAAATAATGTTATCAAAATTAATAAATATTACAATGTTAATAAAATGTTGTTGATGACAGTAATACACAACTTTTGTGAATGACCATTGTAATTGAAGCCATAACGTTTGAATATAAAATGTTGTTTGCACGTGTATTTTACAACATTTTTATTATAAAGGTTGTAGAAGACTCCATCTTTTAATAATGTTTATAGGAAGTGTGTAGATGGAACGTTATAAAAGGGGTTTTTTGTACTGAATCGAAGAAGAAGGTCAAGTATGTGGATGAGATCCTAGACTCTAATCCTATATGCAGGCCTGTTCGGTACAGTAATGTAACTGAAACGGCTAACTTGACCTACATGGACCACCACAAAAATATGTTACGCCCCATTCCCAAAATATGTAGGACTAGGTAGTAGACATGCCAGCCGTATAACAGATATATGTAAGCTGTAGAATGCAGTATAACCATGACAACTAATCTCATCCACAAAATAGAATAATAATAAAATCATAAATCAACTTTGAATTATCTTTATGCAAGTCGTTTGGCGGAGAAAAATCCACTACCAACTATATTAAATGAGAAAAAAATACAAGGAAAGAAATTGTAAAAAGTAGCAAGACGAGCCAAGAGCAATCATCTTCGAAGGAATGGAGAAGATCACGACCTTGGTTAGAATACCTGCGGAAAGTCATAAAAGCATACACCTAGAGAAATCACCAGGTCCTCAGAGGGACGTAATAAGATACAAAAAGAATATACCACTATGACAGTAAATAATATGCATAAAGGGGATGACAGAAATATGGCACTCTACTTCTAAATAAACTACATAAAAACCCAACATCAAGGACAATGTTCAACACTTGTGCTAACAGATACATGTACCATCACATCCGCGGCTCATCTAAAACTAACGGTCAACAGAATAATCACAATCGCATCTCCTCCAAGAATAACGACCAACAGAATATCACAACCATAGCACGAAACTAACGGCCAACAGAATCATCAACACAACCGAAGCTCATTTGAACTATCGGCCAACATAATACTATCATATAGCCCGCATGCCTAGTAACTGTCCTCTCCATCTCAATGAACTATACGGGTGAACAGTCAAGTCAACTAAAGAAAAACACAAGTAACATGTCAGGCATATCAAGTGAATGTGACTCAGGACAAAGCAATACTATCATGGCCTATACATGAAACAACAGAGATATAAAGAATGATAAAATATCTCGAGAAAAATAGCAATGACATGAACATGAGAAGCAATAACCAAGTATGACTGAAAAGAACAACAATAGAAAAATGCATGAAAATACTGTATAGTGGGCAAGGTATACTTGCTTGAGGTTGTGTGCAAAACGATTGTATCCAGTAGCTAGAATCGTTAGATCAGTGAAGCAATTAAAGGTCAAATCCTGCAAACGCCCTCGGATGCTGAAATAAACATAACAAATATTTTTGGTATAAAAGAAATGTCTAAACGCTAACCCAAAAGTCCAATTCTAGACAAAAAGCAAAATCATAATTTTGGATCAAAACGATATCTGCCGTTGGATCCGCTTTGTACCGAAAAGTGTGCCAGTACCTACGCTATCTAAAGTCATCAAACTATATGTCTATGGGTCTGGTTTTAGGATACAAACCCAACCGTATGTCCAGAGTTGGATTCCAGTGGGTTGTGCATAAATTTGCCTGTTGGATTGGGTCACGGGCCTGCTAATGTAGCGTTCTGGTCGACCTTTTCAGAATCGGACCAAATATGGCTCACACGAACAAAAAAAATGACATGGTTCTGATAGCACAAGTTTTGTCTCGAGATGACGGACATGCAAAAAATTGTGGACTAGTTTGCGAAGAGGTCGGTACGGGGTATCTTGACCGATACGCCTTGATTTCGTTACGCATGCATAACGAAATTAAGTTCCGTCGAATCCCACATGTCGACAACCTTCATACACGTCTTTTGATACTTATGAGTTGCGACCATGTCGCCTGGTTTGTCGGAGCGCACGTCATATCTAGAAAATTTCTAAAATTTTAATTGTTTTGAAAACAATTTTCGTCAATTTTGGGAAACCGATTTCTCGTCGCACAGTCGATAAAATTGACTTATGTAAAAAGGGTTTCCATGCCCTATAGGTTGGCTTGAACTATCTTTAATTGCAATTTTGAAATTCCTAATATTTTGATCGAAAACTTCCTTCCCAATTGGAGGGTTGGGTCTGTTTGTACACTGTTGTTAGAACAGTTTTTTTGTCAACTTTTTGTTGATTTATTGGACTTGGTCATGCAACTACATTCAAATCCCTTTGTTGGAGGTAGGGTTTCCGCAGCAGAACTAAAAATGATCATGTTTCGGGAAAAAAATTCTGTTGATAACAGAGGTACCTGGAATTGCTCAAAACAGGGGATCCCTGTTTTGCTGCCGGCCTTGGGCGGCAGTGGCTGCATTCCGACGAGACTTGCGATGGCGCAGGCCATCGGGGTGGTGCGCAGGCACGTCAAGAAGGCTTCGACGTCGCTAGGGTGGCGGCACTTGGGATAATTTTGAGGAGACTCCCCTCTTATCTCACGAGCAAAACTATATATGTGCGAGATTTAGAAATTTTCTTTCTAATCGAATTCGATTTGGATTTGAATCTGCTTCGATTCAATCAAGTTGAGATAGGTATTAGGATTGATGAGAAGAGATTTGACATGATCAATTCGGTTTAAAAACGTAGGGATTTGGTTTGATGATCCCACTATTCTGCGCGTTTCCTCCCTGCGTGTTTTGGTTTGAAGATGTATTGTTCCCTCTATGGAGGAACAGTAACATCTGTCTCATTCCTTTTTTTCCTTTCTAAAACTAATAATTAGTAAAACTAAAAAGTAAGAAAAGTCAAGATTGTTTTCTAATATTATTTTAACAAAAATATTTTAATGTATATATACACTTGGTATATATATACATATAGTATTATTATAAGATATTTAAGGACACACAAATACATACACTACAAAAATTTGTCAGATTAGTGACGTTTCAAAACGTCGCTAACCTCGGTTAAAACGTCGCTAAATTAATTTAGCGACATTTAGGGCGACGTTTTGGGAACGACGGAAAAAAATGTGTCGCTAAACGAGGAAAACGTCGCAAAACGTCGCTAGGGCGACGTTATTTGGCGACGTTATTAACGTCGCTGATTAGCGACGTTATTTGCGACGTTTTAACGTTGACGCTAATTAGCGACGTAAAAGGCGACGTTACCGTGTGGTCACCGTTTAGCGACACTATTGCGACATTTTGGCGACGACGTACTGACATAAGATTTGGTGCCACGTGTTGCCACGTCAGCATCTAGCGACGCTTTTAGTGACATTTATTAACGTCGCTACAGTTTAGCGACAAATTTTAACATCGCTAAAAACATCGCTAATTTAAAAAAATAAAAAAATAGGTTCCAGAATACAAATGGAGCTGGAGCCTGAGCCAAAATACAAAATACAAAATACAAAATTCAAATTACAGAATCCAATCCCTGGATTCGTCGACCCCATCGGTGGAACACTCAACACCGGCACGCATAATATATTCCAGAATATACAAAAAATGTAAAGAAAAAATACTATCCGCAAAGAACAATGTCAATATATAATATCCTCAACAAACCAAATCAATATCCACAAATACGTAGAAACTCAGTATCCTCAATGAAAAAACTGAATATTTCCAAATACGTACAAAGTCAAAAATATAGTACAGTCCAAAAATGCAAAAACAAAACTACTGATCGCCTGGAGCTGGAGCTGGACCCGATGCTGGACCCGGAGCTGGAGGAGCGCCACCAGATGACGGACAAATACCGCTCGAGTGAGCCAAAGGCATGCAGCCACTTCCCTCCCTCCATTCCTCCTCTCCCTCTCTCATTCTATCAACGTCACAACTTTTCCAGTACTGCTCCCTCTAATGATGATGAACGCAAAAATCAAAGACCCCCATCTCCTTTCTCACTCTTCACAGTTCTCACAACGGGAAGGATCATTGTTTTCTAGTTCTCTTCCATCCATCCATTCTTCCGTTCCGATCAAGCCTTTTCCTTCTTCTCTCCTCCACCATGGCTCTGGACCTATCTGCTCCTTCCTACTTCCCTTCTTCTTATTTTACTCTCTCAGCCATATATAATATCCAGCTCAAGTGTAGAGTCGGGGAAGAAAAAGTGGACAGAAAGAGGAGGGGGAAGCAGCACAGCCGGCGGTATGACCTGGAGGAAGTACAAAGGTTTTCTTCAACATCCGTAGGAGAACTATAAGGATATATCTTTTCACAACATGTCACCTTGTCAAAGACCCTTAATGTGACAACCATGTTACCACGGTGTCGGAAGACTAACATGTCATAATTTTCTAAGCCGTGTGTTTTGACATAATCCTTCCAACTCTTTCCTCCTATGTAGTAATCTTGCATTTCTTTATGAAGTTCAAGACGGCATATTTTTTCATTACGAGTCACTATATGTCGTCTTCGACTTCATAAAGAAATGCAAGATTACTACATAGGAGGAAAGAGTTGGGAGGATTATGTCAAAGCACACGGCTTAGAAAATTATAACATGTTAGTCTTCCGACACCGCGGTAACATGATATTCACATTAAGGGTCTTTGACAAGGTGACATGTTGTGAAAAGATATATCCTTATAGTTCTCCTACGGATGTTGAAAAAAACCTCTGTACTTCCTCCAGGTCATGCCGTCGGCTGTGCTGCTTCCCCTTCTCTTCCTGCCCACTTCTTCTCCTCCGACTCTACACTTGAGCTGGATATCATATGTGGCTGAGAGAGCCAAATAAGAAGAAGGGAAGTAGGGAGGAGCAGATGGGTCCAGAGCCATGGTGGAGGAGAGGAGAAGGAAGAGGCTTGATCAGAACGGAAGAATGGATTGACGGAAGAGAACTAGAAAGCACTGATCCTTCCGGTTGTGAGAACTGTGAAGAGTGAGAAAGGAGAGGGGGGTCTTTGATTTTTGTGTTCATCATCATTAGAGGGAGAAGCACTGGAAAAGTTGTGACGTTGATAGCATGAGAGAGGAAGAAGGAGAATGGAGGGAGGGAAATGGCTGCATGCCTTTGGCTCAATCGAGCGATATTTATGCGTCAGATAAAATACAAAAAATTCAATTTTTCTCCAAGTGTGAGAACGGATGGATCAAAACACAACCCAAAATTTATTCTAGCATACATTAGTGTGATTCATCTATGTTATTTACATATGGTCTAGTATATGTTTTTATCGAATCTAGTATCTGAAGGATATAACAGAATCAAGATGAACTCACATAATGTAATACTAAAACATCATCTACTACTATATAAGATATAGTGATAGGTTGTCGTATTATCATTGCCGAGGGATGAGGGTCGAAGGACAGTCAACTTTATCTACGGCTACATAGTTTCTGTCTCGCCAGTCGAATGGCTGCAGGGACTATGTCCTGATCACCATGTCGTACCGTAGATTTATGCAAATGGAGCTAGAGCTGGAGCCAAAATACAGAATCCAAAATACAAAATACAGAATCCAATCCCTGGGTTCGCCGAAAATACAAAAACAAAGATTGACACACAGTACTAATTCATATGTGTTTTAAGTGTAAGAACGGATGGCTCAGAATACAACCCAAAATTCATTCTAGCATACATTACTGTGAATCATCTATGTTATGTACATATGGTGTAGTATACCTTCTTATCGAATCTAGTATCTGAAGAATGTAACAGAATCACGATGAACTCACATAATGTAATACTAAAATATCAACTACTACTATATAAGATATAGTGATAGGTTGTCGTATCATCATTGTCGAGGGATGAGGGTCGGAGGATAGTCAACTTCATCTACGGCTACATAGTTACATGAGCTAGTCGTCGCGAAACGTCGCTATAACGTCGCAAATAGTGACTAATTTAGCCACGTTAGTATGAACGTCGCTAAATTCTAATTATATTCCCCTACCATTTCATTTCCCTCCATTTTACTCTCTCACTCTCTCTTCTCCCCTCCTCCGGCGCTCTCACTCTCTCCGGCGCTCTCACAGTACTAATTTATATCTATTTAAGTGTGAGAACGGATGGCTCAGAACACAACCTAAAATTCATTCTGGCATACATTAGTGTGGATCATTATGTTCTGTATGTATGGTGTAGTATATGTTCTTATCGTATCTAGTATCTGAAGAATATAACAGAATCAAGATGAACTCACATAAAGTAATACTAAGATATCATCTACTACTATATAAGATATAGTGATAGGTTGTCATATCATCATTGCCGAGGGATGAGGGTCGGAGGACAGTCAACTTTATCTACGGCTACATAGTTTCTGCCTCGCCAGTCGAATGGCTGTAGGGACTATGTCCTGATCACCATGTCGTACCGTAGATTAATGCAAATGGAGCTGGAGCTGGAGCCAAAATACAGAATCTAAAATACAAAATACAGAATCCAATCCCTGGATTCACCGAAAATACAAAAACAAAGATTGACACACAGTTCTAATTCATACATGTTTTAAGTGTGAGAACGGATGGCTCAGAACACAACCCAAAATTTATTCTAGCATACATTAGTATGAATCATCTATGTTCTGTACATATGGTGTAGTATACGTTCTTATCGAATCTAGTATCTAGTATCTGAAGAATGTAATAGAATCAAGATGAACTCACATACTGTAATACTAAAATATCATCTACTACTATATAAGATATAGTGATAGGTTGTCGTATCATCATTGCCGAGGGATGAGGGTCGGAGGACAGTCAACTTCATCTATGGCTACATAGTTTTTGCCTCGCCAGTCGAATGGCTGCAGGGACTATGTCCTGATCACCATGTCATAGTCCAATACAATCTAGAGATTGACACAGTACTAATTCAAATATGTAGTCCAATACAAATAGTCTAATACAAAAACAACCCAATACAAATAGTCCAATAAAAATAAGTACTAATAGCTAATGAGAACCACGCAGCTCACGCAAATGCTCAGTGATACGATCACGCAACCACCTCGAATAAGTGGGATCGACGACGGTAGGAGAGATGTAGTCCCTTGCAAGTGCTGCATGAATAGAACTTCTGGTCTCACTAGCTACCGGTGTTGGATGAATAGAACTCCCGGTCTCACTAGCTACCGGTGCCACTTTCTTCTTAACAGTAGGAGGAGCCACCTCAGCATTCACTGTTTCCCTCAAACCACGTGTCGCTCCTCGGGTCATGGGTGCCATCTTGTAAGATCGATATTCACAAATAATATAATTGTAACATAAACAAACTAACTAAAGGAACCATCATGTAATTTGAGTACATTTTCGAAAGCAGATAAAGTACAGAAAATTTGATTTTTTGCCAAGTGTGAGAACGGATGGCTCAGAGCACAACCTAAAATTCATTATAGCATACATTAGTGTGAATCATCTATGTTCTGTACATATGGTGTAGTATATGTTCTTATCGTATCTAGTATCTAAAGAATGTAACAGAATCAAGATGAACTCACATAATGTAATACTAAAACATCACCTACTACTATATAAGATATAGTGATAGGTTGTCATATCATCATTGCCGAGGGATGAGGGTCGGAGGATAGTCAATTTTATCTACGGCTACATAGTTTCTGTCTCGCCAGTCGAATGGCTGCAGGGACTATATGTCCCGATCACCATGTTACCAATTAGCCAACCAACAAAACTACTTGTTATAAATGTCGACACTATCGGTGCTTTCGAATCAGAGTATCACATTTTTTGGTGTCGGAAAACAAATAATTATTACTAACTTATCAGATTTTTCGGCACTATCAGTGCCCCTGACCAAGCCGCCCTACACCACCCCTAACCCGAACCCTAACCCTCCCTCCCCCCTGCTTCCCTCCCCCAGCCGCCCCCACCATTCCTGATCCCCTCCCCTAGCCGCCCACACATACCCACCCCTAACCCGAACCCTATACCTAGCTCCCCTCCCCCAGCCGCCCTCGTCCCCCTTGTCCCTCCCTCCGAGCCACGCGCACCCCCCAACCACCAACAACCAAAACAGCCACAGAGAGAGAGAGGGAGGGGAAGAGTACAACGTACCGGAGAGGGAGGAGAGTCGTCGGAGATAGTGAGAGTCGCCGGAGAGAGTGAGAGTGCCGGAGAGAGTGAGAGCGCCGGAAGGGGGGAGGAGAGAGAGTGAGAGAGTAAAATAGGAGGAAATGAACCCTAACCCGAACCCTAACCCTGGCTCCCCTCCCCCAGCCACCCTCGTCCCCCCTGCCCCACCCCCCCAGCCACCCCCAACTCACCCCCTAACCACCCGTATCCCCCCTGTACCTTCTCCCGAGCCACCCGCACCCCCCAACCACCAACAACCAAAACAGCTGGAGAGAGAGAGAGAGAGGGAGAGGGAGAGTCACGTACCGGAGAGGGAGAAGAGTCGCCGAAGAGAGTGAGAGTCGCCGGAGAGAGTGAGAGCACCGGAGAGAGTGAGAGCGCCGGAGGGGGGAGGAGAGAGAGTGAGAGACTAAAATAGGGGAAAATAAATCGGTGGGGGGGATATAATTAGAATTTAGCGACGCTATCACTACCGTCGCTACGTTAGTCGCTATTAGCGACGTCAGAGCGACGTTCGCGACGACTAGATCATGTGATTAATATACGTCGTTGTTACGTCGCTTAGGTCGTCGCTAGTAGCGACTATTAGTGACGTCTAGAAAAAACGTCGCTAATGTACATAATTTAGCGACGTTAATCGAACGTCGTAAATATATGTCGCCAATTGAGCAGATTTTAGTAGTGATATATTTGTGAACATTTATGCTTAAGTATAAAATATATAAGTAGCATATACAAGATAATTATATAAAATTTTAAACTAACAAGTGAAATTTATTTCTTTGTAAAAAAAAGTTCCTTGTGTTATAGAAAGAAAATATTTGCTATATATACTTTTATATAAATAATAAATTCTAATATTTTTAATAAAAACTTAGAAGCATGAATAATAATAATAATAATAATAATAATAATAATAATAATAATAATAATAATAATAATAATAATAAATAAATAAAAATTTAGTAGGGTATCTTGAATCCGGGGTGTGCACATATTTCTACTAGTATTATTTTTACAAACAAATATAAACTTTCAAATCCTAAAAATAATAAATAAATAAATAGTTGATAAAAATGAAAAAGATAGCCATAATACAATTTAATAAATTTAAATAACTAAATATTCAAATAAAATAAATTTAGTGACACCTACAGCTAATATGCTAGTCAACGCACTTGACTGCACTAGCCGTGCCATATTGTCTACTCAGTGTGCATAAAAAAATTTAAGCATGATTAAGACTATATTTATAAGTAAATAACAGAATAATTCAAAACAAATTATTTAAGCAAGTAAAAATAAAAAAAATCCTTAAAATTTTTGGGGGATTACATCCTACCAAACTTATAAAAGTTTTGTCCTCGAAATTAAAATAAATCTTAATATATAGAATATAATAAGGCTGAATATGAAGGAAGAGTAGTGCATCCAATAATAACTCGGTTTTCGAAAAGATGGAGGACGTAGCTATAGAAAAAAATCCAAACTAACACCATATTCCACAAGATAGGGTATTCTAGTCTTACACGGATCATGGATATTCAGTTCGTTTAAGGAAATAGGTGGATATTGCATGGTTAAAGATCAAATGGAATGAAAATGGACATCCATGATCTGTTCTAAGGAAAAATGTGTCATACCTATAGGGTAATTGAAATGGAGCACGGGATGGTGTGTTTGTGTGGGATATGTATGTCATGTATGTAAAGTGATTCGTCTAGTTTATGAGGGTGGAATTTGTTGGAAGAAAATGGCTAGTGTTGTGCTCCAAATATCAAAGTCAAAGTAGAGGTATCAAAATGATACGGGTAGAAATAGACTTTATAAACCACTAATTTATTAGCCCAATCGGAGGAAATTTGTTAAGTTTGAAGATCGTACCTTGATTTTTGTATAATGGGGAAACGATTACGTATGTCATTTTTGCGCTTCCATGTTTTTGGTGAGGCATACGATAATGATATACATAGAATTGAATGATTCACTCTTCTATAGTACACGAGGGTTATTGATGGGACAACAAATTCTAAGGTATATCATGCAACAATTTCTAACAACTAAGTCCTAAATTTCTATTCGTGATAAGCCTGCTAGACTATGGTCATAAGTTTTCTAATGGTGATGAAAGTAGTGCTCATGCATTGCTGTCGATGACTCGTAGAAGTATTATGATATGGATATTGGCTAAGCTAATGAATTCTTTATTCTAATGCTAAGTCATGTCTTAATAATAACTGGTATAACTAGAATAATATCTGCTGGATTCCAAATCTTGGGATGGGTGTCTATCACAGCCATGATAAATGGTTGCCCTTGCCTATGTTTATCCATCTCTTGTCTAACCTGTAATGCTTGGTCGGGTTAGGGTTTGGAAATAAATGATGGTTTAACGTAAAAATGCAAAGAGTAAGGGTTAAAAAATCAAGATGAATGATTAGTGATCGAGGGTACATGATTCCTTAGAGAAAAGATTGTATGATAGTCATCTAAGTTACAGGCACGATTAAAGAAACTATTCTAATCATTTTTAATTTTGAATGATTAGAAGATCACGATAATAGATTAGGATCGATGGAAGGATGAGTAACTCAAGGCAAGGTTGTAGTCACTTGGCTTGGCCGATGGTTAGCTACACTTTGTATATCCAACTATCATGGCCATATGGGAATACTTCGTGTCTACGAGTGCTTGTTTTACAAAATAGGTGACGAAAAACAATAAGAGTTCAAGGGAGATGGGATCATTTTACAAATATGGGTTTCAAAGACGATTGAATAGTTCAAAAGAAAGTTGTCAAGATCATTACGATGAGATCCTAAAGGCAAGTTTAACTATATCTCAATCAACGTAGAATAATCATACGAAGGACGAACCAAGTGCACTAAGTTGATCAGACCATCATGCACCGGTTTCGATTAGACATATGTTAGTGGACATGCCCAAATAACATATGTCTTGAACAAGCTCGATGAAAGGATGAGCTTGCAAAACTAGGCTATAATAGCAGTATTAGTCAAGATAGTTAGAATTATGAGTACGTAAGAAGATGAAGAAAGTGTCAATAGTTAAAGTTCTTCAAATAGAATCTAAAATTCATCCGGTGTTTGTGCCTAGACAGTCGTCCTACTGCTTCTTGTCTAAGGCCTTAGTTAAGGTCAAAGGGAGTGTTAGGTTGTGAGGCATTCTACCCAACTTATAAGAGTCAAACTAGTAATGTGTTGGGACAATGGAACATGTCTACCTAGTATGAGTCACCTTTCTAACCATTATCTAGCACGAAGGAAGGGATAAGAATTACGATAGAAGGAATCAAGCAAGATGCAAATCAATGAAGTCAAGCGAGAGTTCGAAAATGGAATCACTACAAGAAAAAAGCCCTTTTAAAATGTTGTAAAAACGTTGTAGAAGGGCTTTTACAACGTTTAATAGAAGGTCGTTATATCTACGGTTCTGAAAGAGGGGATATCTTATACAACGTTTGTTTGAACATTATGAAGACGTTATAGAACTTCTTTCCACAATAGTTTGCAAACTGTTAAAATTTATAAAATTTGACAAAAATTTATCTACGACATTTTTCAAGTATTGTAAAAATACTTTTTAAGACATATTATACGTATTGTAAATATAATTTCTACAACGTTTTGCAATTATGGTAAAAATGATATCTACAACGTTCAGTAAACATTGTGCACAAATTTCTTACAAGAGTATACAAACCTTGTAAGAAAAGATTATACGACTTTTTAAAATTGTTGTATATAATATTCAATTATGTTTGCCAAACGTTATAAATAATATTTGTATGTTGGTATTGTAATATCAACAATAATTTAAAAATATTATAAATGAAGTTTAGTTGTTAAAATGTTATCTTACAACAGTTTTTAAACGTTGTTGATTGTATTTCCATTTTTAAATAAATATAAAATTTATAAACAAAAATATATTGACTGCAATTACAATACAAATTCGTACATGATCAATTCCTTTTTATTCCAATTCCGATGTGTCACACACCCATTTTACTATGTCCTCACGAAACTCCGGATCGATCGAACACTTTCCAGCTCCTCGTCTCACCAAAACTGCAAGAAGCAATGGCGGTAGAGTGAGTTCTCACGGTGTTATCATCAGTCCCAATCCATTAGCATCTTCTCCACAACGTCGACAATCTTGCTCCGAGAGGAAAATAGCTCATAATCATCGTCGAGAAGGACTCTGTAGACTTTCCACTCCCGATCGCCAACAACATTTCTACCGATCTCTGCCTGGAAAATCCATTATTCAATATTACTTTTCGATGCTTAAAAAATCTCTTAAAATTAATTAGATCTATTTATGTCGTCTCCTGACCTTTAATTACATATTTGAATTAAAATAGCCAATTATCTTTCTTTGCAATACATATAGAAAGAATTTGTTTTTCCCATTTGGGCCCTTTATGCTAGAAACTTTATCTACAAGGTTACAAATAACTGACATTCTAGCTGCTTTTTAGGTATGAATATAAAATAATAAACAAGGATTAGGGACAACTAACAACAGAAAACAAGTTTTTTTTCCTCAAAATAAACATTTATAGTCTATCTATCAATGCAAATTGTTTTCCCTTTCCCGAAAACAACAACGAAATGAAGAGAATGTCTCCTCCATAAATTATGTAGACATGAATCATTCTTCTCACTCCTAGGAATCATTCTTCTCACTTCAAATTTGCAACTCTCCAGCAAAATATAGTGAACTATAAAGTTTCAAATTAATTTAAAACTTGTCATTGGGAAAGAAATTAAGAGTGCATAGAATTTCGATTGTACCTCTGGAGTTCCAGGTGCAATTCCAATAAGAACTAACCGCTTCATTGTGGGTCAGGTCATTAATGATCGGATTATTAGCCAAATTAGTTGTCCTATCAAACACCTTCACTAGCTCAGATTCACCTGCATGTAAAGTCAAATAGCATTTATATGTGTTTGGCTCATTACCAGGTTGTACCTCTTAGTTCTGAAAAAAAAGGTTGTTGAGAGGAATTTGAACATCTAAACCATATATTCACAAGGTACATGCATTACCTTCAATTTAACATTTGACACACATAAGTTTGCATGACCAGGCTTGCATATTAGGCGTGATTCACTTCCAGAACACAACCTGGAAGTAGTAGTAACTATAAAAGAATCAAATAATAAAGATGGCAAAATATAGTGCAATAAAGAAGGGATCAGGTAATACAACTGATATTTTTGAATCAATTAATAACCAAACTAACCTGCCAGGGCATCTGATGTGATTCTATTTAAACCTTTAACTCAATATTAATTATTTGCAGATGTTTCTGATTGGTTCTAGGTAACTAAGGTACTTGTCGACAAAGGATGTCATGGTCAATAGAATGAAGAATCCAATTGCAAAGTGATAAGAGTAGCAAATGAAACAAACCCTAAACATAAAGTAACAAAACCTTTATCCCAGAAATTTGGGGTCAATAATTTGAATTCTCCCCCATGAAGGAAAAATGGTTCCTGTAACTCTTTTAGGTGCACAAATACCACAAATCTAATTTATATACTATAACATGCGTAGAAAAACCTTGAATGCATTAAATTATAGACCCTAATCAAGAAAATAAATTTGGATGATGAAAAAGTGGCAAACAAACCACCATTATATCATTCATTATTTAAGGCTTAAGTTTTCCACAATGTTGATATCTGAATAAATAATGCAGTTCCTGACTATTATAAAGATAATTTTGTCTGATTCTCTGCCTGGGAGCTCAATTCGCCTCTGAATCACATGATTTTTTGGGGAAAGAAAAGAGTAACAAAAAGGCAAAGCATAATATATATATCTCATTTACTGCTACAGATGTCAAGAAATTGTCGTCTATAAGGACCATATCAGAAGCTTCCTTTGCAACCTGAAACATGAAAGTCAAGTTTTGATCCAATATGAATTATGTGGAGGTACCCTTAAAATCAAGCCGATGTTATAGAAGATATGGCACTTAACATAGCTGAATGGAAGAAAAAATATTCAAATTAATAGCTGACCCCAAAAAATTCGGATAAGCAACAAATAGTAAAAATAATGTCAAGAATTCAATCCATAATATTAAAGAAAGAGTAACATGAACAAGTCACCTCAGTTCCACTTATAGCCATAGTTATCCCAATGTCTGCTCATTTTAGTGCAGGTGCATCATTGACACCATCTCCAGTCATTGCGACCATATCTTGTAGTAGCCGTACAATTTCTTGCTTATGGCTGGGCTCGGCATGAGAGAAAACCATACCTCCAGGCTTTGACAGAATCTCAGTCCTCTAATCTATAGGAAGAATCCAAAGCTTCTTCAGGACAGGGTGAACTATAAACTAAGCATGAAATGGGAAAGATGTATACACATTAAATATCTAAAGGAATAAAATGAGCAAAAACACAAGTTATGCCATTGTACTGCTTCAAACCTAGAAATATAATTAGAAACTCAAGACATATCTGCAAGGATCTCTTTATTCAGTGGCCATGATATACGTTTGAATTTGATATGTTAAAGTTACAGCAAGACCCACTATCATCATCAGGTCTCGTACGTACATAGTGAGAGAAATGATCCAAGTAATACAAATAAATATGTATCGCAATTAAATACATGCCTTAAATGATGAAAGTCCGAAAAAAGTACAAACATACAAAGCCAACTTACCATACTGCTGACAATGATGACTATGCAGCCGTGGTAACCTAATTAATTAGAGATGAAAGAATTATGAAGAGACTTGATGACATAGTATCGAACCTGCACAAGGAAAACCATAAAAGAGAATTGACTTTAAGGTTTACACTCAAACAAGTTAGCTATAGACAAGTAATTTTTTATATGTAGTTCTGAAGGCAAATTCAAGGTAAAATATATAGACATTGACAGGAGAAGGATAGATTACCTGAACAAGTTTAGGACTATGAACTTCGAACTTGGAATTGGTCGAGATGGATGTAGTTGCAAGCAGACCTATAAACATCTAGTAGCAGTAAAAGAGAGGAGTTTTTGTTTAGTGTGTGTTTAGAATATGTGCACATGTGTGTGCAAACTAGTGTGCATATAAGCATCCTTTATTGTGCAAAATGGTAGTATCTGCAGTTTTTAGGAAGGAACTACATAGAGAGTAAAAAAATACAGCATGGATTAGCAGATGTAACAACAGCTTGCCTTGATGTAGTGTACAACCTAAGAACAATTGCATATCAACAGTGAACAACATAGTATTTAGCAGCAATTGCAGGCTACAGTAACATATTGAAAGCTGCTTATGTAGTTGCCTCTGCAGATTGTAACAACTGCAGCATTAGCAACTGTTTGTACATAAGGAAGTAGCAACAACATGCAGTAGCAGCATTCAGCATTGGCAACAGCTGCTAGTAGGCAGTGCACAAGAGAAGAGCAACTGCAAGCTGGAAATTCTTGCATCAGTTTGGATTAGCAAATCAATGTAGAAATGTGTGTGCCCTATATTTGTCAAGGAATACCATGGTGTGAATGTATGTATCATGGAGTTAAGGTGAGTTGCAATGTGTGTCAAGGTAAATTTTGGCAGTGCTTTAGCATTGCATCGGCAACAAGTTAGGCATCAGCAGATTTCAATATATTAGTAACTGGAAAATTCGGCAAGGCTTTCATCATTGTCAATGGCTTCGTTTATTAGGACAAGCATAGTCTTGATGGTAATATAATAATACCATAATCATAGTCTAAATGGACACCAACTTCGACTCTTTCAAGAAATAATTAGTTCTGCAGGATCATAAATATGTTGCAGTGAAATCTCTTTCTCCAAATGCACCCTTTCCTATCATAGTCAATAATTCAAAGTCATGTCCCCTCTTATTCATTTGAAGGCACATGAATTTTTTTATTCGCTCCAGGTCCCTAAGAAGATTGTTAGGTATTTCTTCAAATATTTCAGCAACATCTAGTTCCCTTTTGAATACATTTTAAAAGTGCAAACTACATCTTGAATACCAGAGACCGCCTTGGCTATAGCCATGGCGAAGCCATTAGAATATCAGCAACAACTAACTCCCTTTATTTCTTGAATTAACTACAAAGTAAAAATACTTTATTAAACTGAATAAATAACATGACATATTTCTGTATGTACAACATATTAGTAACACTTTTGGTATCGTTGCTCTACCAGTATGATGACATATTTGTGTCCTAATACAATTCTTTTATGTAGGATGGATTTGCAAGCAAACTCAAGAAGAAATAAAGAGAAGCAACCAACACATACTTGGACCCTGTTGAAGATGTAGCTGTTGAGAATCAATAAGGGACTTTAGTCCCACATTGGAAAATGTAGGATGAAGAGGAGTTGGAACTTCTATAAGTAGCAAGTAGTAGCCCATCAATAAAATCATTCTATTATTCATTTTCTACTTGGTATCAGAGCCATAACCATCCACCCCTCTTTCCCCCAAATTTTTTTTCTCACCCGGCTCCAGCGGCTCCCTCCCGGCTCCAGCAACGCCCCGCCAGGCTCCAACGGCGCCCCTCTCCCCAGCTCCAGCGGCCGTAACACCCCAGAACCAGAATACCGGAGAGCGGGGGCTTACATAGCCAGCTACGTAAATTGAAGTGCAACCCACCTCGCTATACGGTCACGGCTGTCTAGATACATGAGGGTTTAACTACAAGCCATCAGTCTCCTATGGTCATGAACAAGCCTATTGTCTCAATCTCAAGCAAGTAATAACAGTTACAAGATGCAGAGCACCAAATATGCAATAGTATGGTGTCCCATACATTATATATTTGGATGATCATGATGCTAGTCGTACAAAATGTCAAGACTAGCAAGAGTTTCAGTCATACATGATCAACCCTAGGATTCGTCAATCATGTTACAGCCCGTAGGCAGACAGTAAATAAAGGTGCAATACGAGCTAAACATATGCTCGCCGGCTAAACGCCTCAAAAGAATATTTTTATAATAAAGTAGGAGAGCCAAAAATAAACCCATTCGTTGCCAGGGTTACGCCTGGTGGTCACCATCTGGCTGGAAGGTAGGTAGATCCTATGGAGCTGCTCCGATATCTGGTTATACAAAACCAACTGGGTCAGATCCCAGAAAGAGCAAGTGCCACAAAGGAGGCTTCACTTAGGAACTAAAACCAGCATATAATAAGAGAATATTAAAGATAATTATAAGAGAATCTGATAATAATATAGATAATAACAGGAAATTAAGTACGAGAAAACCATTCAAGTAGCCAGGTCATAACCCTTAAACCAAACAAGTATCGGGGTTGCAACCCTTCACCTGAATAGAAACCCGTCTCAAATACTGTTGGTAAAGTAAAACATATCGAGCATGACGTAGGGGGTAATAACACAATAAAAGAAGAGAGGACACAGAACTGCTCCGGGAGCCAGGTTACAACCCTTAAACCAAACAAGGACCAGGGTTGTAACCCTTCGTCTGAACAGAACTGGACCCCTGATCAATATTGTTAAGGTAAGCATAAGTAATCATGACGATATATGATAAGATAACCATGGGACTATTCAGATAGCCAAGTTACAACCTTAAACCAAACAAAGAACGGGATTGTAACCCTTCATCTGAACAGAACTTGGTTTCTCATCATTTATCGATAAGTAAAGCACAAGAAATCAGGTCATATTACAATCTTGTACAGGATCAGGACAAGACTAGACTGGGCTAGACTCCATCCAATCAATCACGGCCATGCAATGAGTACGGTTTGATACTTTAACTAACTAGGGTTATCACGGGCCTAGTTACTAGCAAGATGCAATAAGATTATTCCAACAGCCACAAACCCTGCAGACCATCCAGGTTATCCAGACGCAAATTAGGGGATTGAATTCATGTGGGTACGTCGTCCAAGAACGCATGTACCCTTAAGTAGTTTGGTGGTTGCAACACATGACAGTGTGCCGGAAATGTGCCCTACTCAACAGCAGGCTATAAATCCCTTAATGGGGCATCCAGATAATGGGATTATCTGTAGCTGGGAAATCTCTTTATGACTACTGGATTATTCTAGTTATTAACCTTAATCAGTTTAAGAAGGTACCCCTGACAGTGGTATTCAGGGGACCCTATCCTAGATATGATGCAAGACATTACTGGTTCATTTATACAAACACAATCGCCCACGGTGTCCAGGCTAATCATTCTTGTCATGTCAGGCTAACTGTCATAACAACATATCGGGGTGTGTCATGTCAGGTTTATTTGTCAAGAGTGCGCCACGGCGGGCCACTATCTTGTTCATGGAACATATCAAAATTTATATGGCATAAGCATAATTGTAACAACCCATCATAAAAATAATAATAATAATAAAAGAGGACAAGGGCAATGGAAAGAGCCATACGGCTAAGAAAAGAGCACATGCGGCTGGAAAAGAACTGGCATATGTGACTGGAAAGGGAATAGGCGCATGCGGCAGGGACAAATGGGTTCATGCGGCAGAATAGAAACGGGGCTCATGTGGCTGCAGATTGAGAGCTCATGCGGCTAGAAAAGAACGGGCGCATGCGGCTGGAAAAGGGAATGGGCGCATACGGCAGGGACAAATGGGTTCATGCGGCAGAATAGAAACGGGGCTCATGCAGCTGCGGAATGCGAGCTCATGCGGCTGAAGAGAACGGGCGCATGCGGCTGGAAAAGAACGGTTCATGCGGCTCAGTGATGCGCGCATATGCGGCTGCGGGAGAGCAACGCCATGCGGTTAAAAGACGGGTGCATATGCGGCTACGGGGGAGCAACGCCATGCGGCTAAAGGAAAATGACTTCATGCGACCAAGAGGTGCGCACATATGCGGCTGCGGGAAATGACTTCATGTGGCTGAGAGGGAGAGACAGTTGTATGCGGCTGAAAGATAATCATGCATATGCGGCAAGGAGCGCCTATGCGGCTAAGGAGAGCAGGGCGCATGCGGCTGGAAAAGCAGTGCCATGCGGCTAAGGAATTCAGCGGTTCATGCGGCTACGGAATGCCATACGGTTATGAAGACTTGCCGCATGAAAAGCCATGCGGCTAAGGCTGCCATGCGGCCAGAGAACTGTTCTTCTTCTCCACTTTCTGAGAAGAAGAACTATGGAAGCCATGGCTTCAAAGCTCCATAACTCCTTCATCCAAGGTCAGAATCTGGTCTTCCATAGGTGTAACGCCCCAGTCCCAAAATACGTAGGACTAGGAATGTAGGCATGCCAGCCGTATACATACGAAGTACACTCCAATATATAGAAACCTCGTATGAATACAAAAGATATAAAATGCAATAGAACCATAACTAATCTCATCCACACAAAATAAATGAATAAAAGATATCATATAATGAGAATGAATTGTCTTGATACAATATGTTGGGCGGAGACAATCTACTGCCAACAAGTAAAGGAAAAATACATGATGTACAAAAGAATAATTTTGGCGAGCTAAGCGAAGACGATCCAAATACAATCATCCTCGAAGAAATAGCGATGATCACGGCTAGAGCTAGAATACCTGCGAAAGATAGTAGCACACACCTGGAGAGATAACCAGGTCCTCAGAGGGACGTAACAAGACACATAATATCATGCCATATAAACTGAATAAATATTGCTCAAATAAATAAGTCAATTAAATTATAACATGGTCCAATATACACCTATTGAACGAGCGTACCATCCCCCCAACCAAACAAGGACAGAAGATGGTAAACTAATTCACGGTGACGTATCTTTCCATGCTATGAATCAAATATGGTATCCGGTCCCCAACAAGGTTCAATACCTTCTCATCGAAGTAGTAAGTCACACCTACAACCAAATAAGGACAAGATGTGACGAACTAATCCGCGACAAATTATTGTTCCAAGCTACGGTCAGATACAAGTACCCAAACGAAAAGTACTCGTACCTAACGGATAAAGGTGCCTAACCGTTCTAAGTGAAATATAGTTAAGAACAATCCTTCCTACGCATCAGCCCTGGCTGAATAGGATCGGCATAGTCCCCCCTTGGGGCACTAGAGGCCCAATCAATAAGAGCATAACATTCCGCAGAACGTCAGTGGCCGTCAGTAATCATGGGTAAGCTGACCCGCATCTCCGGCGGAGCTCACGGGTTACAAAAGGGAAAGTGCATCGAAGCCCATACGCTAAGGAATTGTCCTCTCCGCCCAATGCCTACTATGTTGTATCCACAACATTAACCTCTATAACCGCTAAGTCCAACTAGCATGCAATTTCTATTAGTTATTCCTATCGCACGGCTTATACGCACCGGTGGCCAGCCAGTCACGCATGTTCGTGTTCTACATACGACACACAACTTCGTGTTACAACGTGTCAAGGCCAATGAATGCAACACACAAGGTGGTCCCTTAAATCTAGGTTTAATGTGTAAGAAAAATAATACATAGCAGAATAAAAATGAACAGTAAGTTCTAATAGGTTATGCCATGTATCACAGTTTATTTTGCATAAAAAAATAATAAACAATACATGAAATATGAGCTAAAATAAGTAAACAGCAAATGGCAAGGTGTCTTGCCTGATAGGACGCCTGATGTGCTGCGATGATCAAGGTGGCACGAACTGCAACTTTGGTGTAACAACTAAGCAAGGTGACCTCTGATGGTGGCACGGACAGTTCCATCGGGTCCAGGACGGTCAAATTGGTTAGGACCGACATAAGGTATTACGAATTTGGTGAGAGAATAGGAATAACGGGATTGGTTTCGGACAGAAGGATAAAAGGAAATTTCTAAAATAATAATACTCGGAAATATAATTCTATTAGTTAAAATATTTTGGATAAAAATTCATATTTAAAAAAAAATAGTTTTTGTTAGGAAACTATCATTTTTATCAGTAAACTATTCTTGGGAAATTACCTTTTTAAATCAAGAACATACACTTAATTGAAATAATATGAAAAAAAAATATTTTAGGTTCTATACTGAAAATAAGCATATTTGTTTAGGAATACTAGTATATAGATGTAAATATTCTGTTAGTACTAAGGATAACAATTTGACAAAACAAAACCAAAACAAACAAAAACAAAACAAAAACAAATATACAACTCTTAATCTTACCTAGGTAATTATGTTATTAATATTGTTATCTAATAAGTATCTAGTAAGCAAATATTACTAATCATAGTAATAAATATGATAATAATGTAAAAAAATAATAATAAAAATAGTAATAATCATAGCTTCCTCGGGAATCAACCAGGAAAGCAAAAAAACAAAAGCTAAATAAGCAAAAAGCTAATAAAGGTTTCGGTGCTTCCTTGGGAAGTCTGAAACAAAACTAATGGAAATTAATAATAATAACAATATATAAAATATATCAGCAAGCAAAAAAAAATAATAAATAAAAAAATATAAAAATATAATTAAAATAAAATACTACCCATCTCTTTCTCTCGAAGAGAGAAACACACACCAGTAGAGGAGATGAGAGAGAGAGGAAGAGAGGAGTGAGCGAGAGATCAGGAGGAGAGAGGGGAATCGGACGCGGAGACTGGGCGGAGGGAAGTCGGCCGGGCGCGCTGGGAGAGGCGGTCGACGGCGCTCAGGCGAGGGCTTTTTCGACGGAGAAACGGCAAGGCAAGGCGCTGCGGGTACGGATCTCGCCGGGAGGTATGGGCGGCGCGCTCTGGGGGAGCGATCGGCGGTGTCGACTGGGCGACGGACGCGCCAGGAGGGGAGTGGCACGGTGAGGTGTTCGCGGATCCGGAGGCGGACGAGGTCGGCCGGAGTGCGACCGTGGCGCGGCGTGCTGGTCGTGGGCGGAGGGAAGAGCACGGAGGTTGGCTCGGTCGGATCTCACGGTGGTGTGGCGAGGGGTTCCAGCGCAGGTGGCAGAGGAGCGCAACGGTCGTTGGCCCCGACGCGATGGAGGTTCCTAGGTGAGGGTTTGGTTTAGCTTTTATTTTTCCTTCCCCCTTTTTTTTACTCTGGGATGTGGATGACCATGGGGCGCTGTGGTTTGGTGGTCGTCGATTTTGGCGATGGTGGTGCTGGGGTTTCGGCGGAGGTGGCCGTGGTTTGGCCGGGCTGCGGTGAAGTTTTGGTGGTGATGATTGTCGGGTTGGATTTGGGGAGGACAAAAGTCGGGTGGCTGGTGGTGATAGGGACATCGCCGTGGTGGCGACGGGTGTTCCAAGGGTGGAGGCCAAGGCGGTGATGATTGGGTGGACAGGGTGGTGTCGGGGTAGTCTGCGACGGGTGGCTGCGCCATTGTGGTGGCGTTGGCGATCTGCAGGCATGGTGAGGAAGATGGTGACGCCGGTGGTGATGACGACGGGGTGCTTAATGGTGGTGGTTGGAGTAGGCGATGGCGGTGTCGGCAGACAAAATAGGATTAGGGTTTACTAGGAATTGGGTCTTAGGTTTAGGACTTGGTATCGGAGGAAGGATAATGACAGGTGTCCGTGTGTGGACACGAAGAAGGTGATAATGTAATTGTAATGGAGGAAAAAAATAGTGAAAAGATGGAGACACGGACACGATGTACGCAATGATGTGGGTGGTGAAATATTTGTGGAGGCAATTTGGTGGATGATAAAAATTTATGGAGGAGTACCTGCCTATTTATAGGATGTGGGAATTCCCAATTGGATAAGAATTAGGAGTAGTTTAAACCCAAAAATAGATAATTCGTAATTTAAATCAAATAAATCCAAATCCAAATACAAATTCAATTTAAATCTAATTAAATTTTTAGTTTAAAATTAAATCAATTTCAAATATAGATATTAGTTTACTATTTAAATGTATCCATGGAATCAAATCAAAATTTAAATTGTCACAAATATTTCGAAAATATGTTTTCCAAAAATACTAATAATAATAATTTTGAAAATTACACTATTTATTTAAAAATAAGGTAATAAATAATTATGATATATGTATGCACAAATAATATTTACATGATATATTTTTCTAGTATACAATAAAAATATTATTTATTATTAGTAGTTGAAGGCTCTTTTAAAATAAAAAGAACAAACTTAGCAATTCTTGTATGATAGCAAAGTATTTATTATATAAATTATTTTGAACTTATAAAAATTAAAATTAAAATATTTTTCTAAAAATATGTACGCTCGTCCATATTCGTACTCGACGAGCAATGACAAAATACGTAGTTTGCGCACAACGTACAATACGACTACGCGACGTACAATACAAAAATTTTAAATCAGTACCAAAATCGATAAAAAAATATAGTAGAAATTTAGGGGTTTTACAATAGGTCAAAATGGGGGAGGATCAAATTCTCTACAACATGGAACCATCAAAACTTGATAATAACAAGGCTATATAGATTAAAACCCAAGAAATTCTAAAATAACATAAGCTTAGATCTACACAAATTGAACCATGGAAATTAAAATGCTAAGTACTAAAGTATCATAGAATCTCGTGGAGAAGAAAATGGAACAATAAAACTTGAGTTCCTCCATGAAGCAAGCTGCACTTGCCTAGGCTCTCTCTCTCGTAGGTGGAGAGTAATGGTGAGGAAGAAGAAGAGTTAATAAAAAGTAATGAGGAGAGAGAAGGAGTTGGTGGCTAATAAAGGAAGAGGGGGTGGTAGGTGGGGTTGGTCCACATGAAAAACCAAGCCAAGCCGAACCATGCAACCCGAACCGAACCAAGCCATGAAATGCCAAAATAAATCATGAAATGAGACATGCAATATACGTATACGTATACCAAAATACGTAATACGAACTACGGTCCTTACAACTCTACCCACCTTAAAAGAATTCCGTCCTCGGAATTTAATTAAAAGGCTAGAGAGGCAAGGACAAGCTATACTAATCACAGGCAAGCTATACCGAGCAGTCTATCATACAATTATTCATTCAAGCAAGGAATTGAGAGCATAAGGCATAAGAAGGACATTATACCTTACGAGTCAAACAGGTCAGAATATTGTGATCGGATATCATCCTCACGCTCCTATGTTGACTCACCCAAAGAGTGATGACCCCAAGCAACACGAACTAACTTAATAGTTTTGTTCTTGAGTATCTTCTCTTTCCAGTCCAATATAGACACGGGTCTCTCCTCATAGGAAAGGTTGGAACCAACAACTAATTCCGAATGATCCAGGATGTGACTCTGGTCTGGGATATACCGTCGCAATTGGGATACATGGAAGACATCAATCACCTCATGTAACGACGGCAAAAGAGCGAGACAATAGGATACATCACCTACTCGCTGCAGAATATCGAACGGCCCTATATACCTAGGATTAAGCTGTCCCCATACGTCGAAACAAATGATGCCACGGTTAGGCAAGATCCTAAGGAATACATGGTCGTCGACAGAAAATTCAAGGGGACGCCGATGAGAATCGGCCCAATGGCGCTGGCAAACTTGTGCGACGCGAAGATCATCTCTGACTCTCCTGACCACCTCAACCGTCTGAGCAATCATTTTTGGGCCAAATATCTGCCTCTCACCATCATCATCCCATGCTAGCGAGGACCTGCACTTCCTACCATATAGTGCCTCGAACGGTGCCATCTGGATACTGGCCTGAAAACTGTTATTGTACGGGAACTCCACCAGGCGCAGGTGATCTTTCCACGAACCATCGAAGTCGAGTGTACATGATCTCAACATATCTTCCAAGGTTCGTATGGTACGCTCTGACTGACCATCTGTCTGCGGATGATAAGCTGAGCTGAACTGGAGGTGAGTTTCCAAACTCTCTTACAAACTACGCCAAAAGTACAACATAAATCTGGAATCTCTGTCCGAGGTGATACTGACAGGTACACTGTGAAATCTGACGATCTGCCTGAGGTACATCTCTGCTAGCTGAGCCGTCGACTGACCAACTCTGAATGGGAGAAAGTGAGCCACCTTCGTGAGCCTGTCTATAATAACCCAAATAGCATCTCTACCGGCTGGGGACCTAGGTAATCCAGTCACGAAATCCATGGTGATATGCTCCCACTTCTATTCTGGAATCGGCAAGGGCTGAAGAAGTCCAGCTGGCCTCTGATCTTCAGCTTTAATTTGTTGGCAAACCAAACATCGAGAGACAAACCGGGCTATCTTCCTTTTCATGCCATTCCACCAAAAGTGCTGACGGATATCACGGTACATCTTTGTACAGCCCGGATGAATCGAATACTGAGAACTGTGAGCTTCTGCCATGATCTCCTGTCTGATATCTCCACTGGGTACAAAAATGCCTCCCATGTCGAAGTGTACCATCCTCATAGATACGTAACTCTGGTCTTTGCCCTGCTACATATTCCATCCTAAGCCGCTGAAGCTTAGAATCTGCTGACTGCGCCATCCGGATCCTCTCGATTATAGTGGACTGAACTTGCATGCTGGCCATCAATGCCACACTGGTAGGAAGGATAACTTCAATACCCATCTTCTGAAGATCTGCTAATAACTCTGGTTGCGTTGTAAGAAAATAAACTCCGGCTCTCCTGCTCAATGCATCTGCAACAACGTTGGCCTTCCCAGGGTGATACTGCAGGTTGATGTCATAATCCACAAGTAGCCCTAGCCACCTCCTCTGACGCATGTTAAGATCCTTCTGGGTGAAAACATACTTCAGGCTCTTGTGGTCGGAGAAAATCTCTACCCTATATCCATATAAGTAGTGTCTCCACAACTTAAGTGCAAACACTACTGCTGCCAACTCCAAGTCGTGGGTTGGATAATTCCTCTCATGATCATGAAGTTGTCGTGACGCATAAGCTATTACCTTCCCATGCTGCATCAAAACACATCCTAAACCTCTGTCGGAAGCATCACAATACACCGAGAATCCCCCGGTCCCATCTGGAAGAGTGAGAATAGGTGCCGTCATCAAGCCTCGCTTCAACTTCTTAAGAGAATCCTGATATTCTGCTGTCCAAGCAAACTGCACATCCTTGCCGGTCAACTGGGTCAATGGCACTGAAATCCGAGCAAAGCCTGAAATAAATCGCCGGTAGTAGCCGGCCAAGCCAAGAAAACTATGAACTTCTGCAACTGTGCTGGGTACTGGCCACGTCTCGATAGCCACGATCTTCTGGGGATCCACTTCTCCTCCTCCTCTGGTGATGATATGACCCAAGTATGAAATGCGATTGAGCCAGAACTCGTATTTACTAAACTTGGCATACAACTGGTGCTCTCTGAGAATCTGAAGAACCACATGGAGATGCTGCTTATGCTCCGCCTCGCTCTTGCTGTAGACTAGGATATCGTCTATGAACACAATCACGAACTGATCCAAATAAGGCATGAAGATACGATTTATGAGGTCCATGAATACAGCCGGCGCATTGGTTGCTACAAATGGCATAACAAAGAACTCCCAATGCCCATATCTAGATCTGAAAGCTGTCTTCGGGATGTCCTGCTCTCTGACTCTGATCTGATGGTATCCTGACCGCAAGTCAATCTTCGAGAATACTGCTGCCCCCTTGAGTTGATCAAACAAGTCATCTATCCTCGGGAGAGGGTATCTGTTCTTGATTGTCACTGAGTTCAAGGTACGATAATCTACACATAATCTGGACGTACCATCCTTCTTTTTCACAAGAAGCATCGGGGCTCCCCAAGGCGATCCACTATCACGAATGAATCTTTTGGTCCTAAGTTCTTCAATCATCTTGTACAATATCTCTAGCTCTGACGGCACCATCTTGTAGACTCTCTCCGACACTGGGGCTATCCCGGGGGTCAAGTCGATAGTGAACTCGATCTCTCGCTCTGGCGGCATTCCTGGAAGCTCTTCTGGGAAAACATCTGGAAACTCCTCAACTATCTGGGGTAACTGCACTGCTGCTACTGCCATCCGCAATACTGGAGGAGAAGGTTCAATTTCACCTCGAGAAAAGGAAAACTCTGGCTCACCGGGAATGCTAAAAACAACTCTGCCAATATGGCAGTCTATTCTAGCATACTGGTCCCTCAACCAATCCATCCCTAAGACCACATCATAATCGGCCATCGGAAACTCTATCAATCTAGCGGGAATCCCTCTACCGCTAACTACGATCCGACACGAGGAAAACACTCTATCTACTCCCACAAGTCTATTACCAGTAAGTATATTGAGCCTTACTGATAATGACTCGGGCTCCAGTCCTATCCGTGTCACGAATCGTGCAGACATAAATGAATGCGATGCACCAGAATCAGATAATACTGAAGTTGGAAAGGTGTTAACGAGAATAGTACCTGCCACCACCTCACCTGGTGCTAATCCTTCTTCTCTCATGGTCAAAGCCAGCACTTGACCATGTCCTCTGGGTGCGGGTCCCCTCTGCTGAAAACTTCTCTGTCTGCTCTGGATCAGGGCTTGGGCTTGGGCATACTGCTGGGGCCTCTACTGCTGGAATGCCTGGGCCTGCGGCGACAATGGCCTCGGGAACGGGTACTGCTGCTGCTGGACTTGTACTAGAACTGGTCCTCTAACTGAAGGACTAGAGAAGTCTGAGGTAGATGAACTCCCCTTGTTCGGGCATTTCCCAACTCTGTGGTCCGGGGCACCACAAACCAAGCGCAAACCCTGTGCTCTGGGACACTCTGATACCACATGTCCTGGCTTCCCGCAGTGAGTGCAACCCATCGCGGAAGACTGCTTCTGTCTCACTGCTGAGGGTACGTCGGGGTTGAATGCTGAACCGATGTCACTGAGGCCACCCGCCTCAGAGCTCGAATGGTCAAAGCCCTAGCTGCCGGGGCTGGTGCTGAAGACTGATTCATCTCGCCATGGGATCGCTTCCGACCCCCGGTCCTATCCACGATCCTCTGGGAGGTATACTCATGCCTCCTGGCTGCTCTCAATACCGTATCAAAAATCTAATGCTCAAACTGCTCCACTGTCGAACTCGGTCGCTACCAAGGTAGGAGCAAACCGACTAAGTCTCAAAAACTCGGTTGTATATCCATCGACCGTCCTGCCCATCTGCTTCAGATTGGTGAACCTCGTCTGTAGATCATACCGAGCTACAGCATCGAAATACTTGGTCTGGAATCCCTCACGGAATACCACCCAGGCAATAGGTGCCACTAATCCAACGGCCTGTGCCGCCCACCAGCTGCAGGCAAGATCCAATAACTGTAGGCATACCACTGCCACCTTCTCATCTTATGGAGTCCTGGCTGCTTCTAGAATGACCTCAGTGTCCTAAAGCCATGCATCAGCAACAATAGCATCTTTGCTGCCATCGAAGAAGGGAGGGTTCAAGCACTTGAAGCTGTTGGCCGCACTGTTACCTTGATGACCTCGTCTGGTCAGAGCATCTGTCACTTCTTGGTGCAATGCATCGCCTCGACGATCTTGAGAAGCTAACAATGTCCTGATGAGACCTACCAAGGTGCCATCATCAGGCTCGACAGGCTGGACTGGCCGAACTGGTGGCTCTTGACCCCCAGTAGGCATGACTCTGGAGGCTACTCCTGAATGCTGGGCTTGATCTTCAGGCTGCTGCTGGTCCATGGAAGGTGCTCCGCCTTGCCGATCGGTAGTACCAGGAACAATATCGCTGAAGAAGGTGACATAGGGAATAATATAGAAGGACCGGGACAGATCAATGATACAAGCATGTGATCAGGTCAAGAATCCAGGGATTTAGAGGATACGAGCAGAGATCAAGGGCGAGTACTGATTGAGACATCTATTCGGTAAACACTCACATATCTTGATTTACAAGACCTGCATGGGCCACCACTTAAACCATATAACACCCCAGAACCAAAATACTGGAGAGCGGGGGCTTACATAACCAGCTATGTATATTGAAGTACAACCCACCTCGCTATACGGTCACGGCTATCTAGATACATGAGGGTTTAACTACAAGCCACCAGTCTCCTATGGTCATGAACAAGCCTATTATCTCAATCTCAAGCAAGTAATAACAGTTACAAGATGTCAGAGCACCAAATATACAATAGTAAGGTGTCCTAAACATTACATATTTGGATGATCATGAAGCTAGTCGTACAAAATATCAAGACTAGCAAGAGTTTCAGTCATACATGATCAACCCTAGGATTCGTCAATCTTGTTACAGCCCGTAGGCAGACAGTAAATAAAGGTGCAATACGAGTTAAACACATGCTTGTCGGCTAAACGCCTCAAAAGAATATTTTTACAATAAGGTGGGAGAGCCAAAAATAAATCCACTCGTTGCCAGGGTTACGCCTGGTGGTCACCATCTGGCTGGAAGGTAGGTAGATCCTCTGGAGCTGCTCCGATATCTGGCCATACAAAACCAGCTGGGTCAGATCCCAGAAAGAGCAAGTGCCACAAAGGAGGCTTCACTTAGGAACTAAAACCAGCATATAATAAGAGAATATTAAAGATAATTATAAGAGAATTTGATAATAATAGAAACAATAACAGGAAATTAAGTACGAGGAAACCATTCAAGTAGCCAGGTCACAACCCTTAAACCAAACAAGGACCGGGGTTGCAACCCTTCACCTGAATAGAAACCCGTCTCAAATATTGTTGGTAAAGTAAAACATGTCGAGCATGACATCGGGGGCAATAAGATAATAAATGAAGAGAGGACACAAAACTGCTTCGAGAGCCAGGTTACAACCCTTAAACCAAACAAGGACCGGGGTTATAACCCTTCACCTGAACAGAACTGGACCCCTGATCATTATTGTTAAAGTAAGCATAAGTAATCATGACGATATATGATAAGATAACCATGGGACTATTCAGATAGCCAAGTTACAACCCTTAAACCAAACAAGAAACGGGGTTGTAACCCTTCATCTGAACAGAACTTGGTTTCTCTTCATTTATCGATAAGTAAAGCACAAGAAATCTGGTCATGTTACAATCTTGTACAGGATCAGGACAAGACTAGGCTGGGCTAGACTCTATCCAATCAATCACGGCTACGCAATGAGTACGGCTTGATACTTTAACTAACTAGGGTTATCACAGGCCTAGTTACTAGCAAGATGCAATGAGATTATCCCAACAGCCACAAGCCCTGCAGACCATCCAGGTTATCCAGACGCAAATTAGGGGATTGAATTCATGTGGGTACATCGTCCAAGAACGCATATACCCTTAAGTAGTTTGGTGGTTGCAACACATGACAGTGTGCTGGAAATATGCCCTACTAAATGGCAGGCTACAAATCCCATGATGGGGCACCCAGATAACGGGATTGCCTATAGCTGGGAAATCTCTTTATTACTACTGGATTATTCTAGTTATTAACCTTAATCAGTTTAAGTAGGTACCCCTGACCGTGGTATTCATGGGTCCCTATCCTAGACATAATGTATGACATTACTGGTTCATTTGTACAAACACAACAGCCCACGGTGTCCAGGCTAATCATTATTGTCATGTCAGGCTAACTGTCATAACAGCATATCGGGGTGTGTCATATCAGGTTTACTTGTCAAGAGTGCGCCACGGCGGGCCACTATCGTGTTCATGGAACATATCAGAATTTATATGGCATAAGCATAATTGTAACAACCCATCATAAAAATAATAATAATAATAATAAAAGAAAACAAGGGCAATGGAAAGAGCCATGCGGCTGAGAAAAGAGCACATGCGGCTGGAAGGGAACTGGCATATGCGGCTGGAAAGTGAATGGGCGCATGCGGCAGAAACAAATGGGTTCATGCGGCAGAATAGAAACGGGTCTCATGCGGCTGCGGAATGCGAGCTCATGCGGCTGGAAGAGAACGGGTGCATGCGGCTGAAAAGGGAATGGGCGCATGCGGCTGGGATAAATGGTTTCATGCGGCAGAATAGAAACGGGGCTCATACGGCTGCGAAATGCGAGCTCATGCGGCTGAAAGAGAACGGGCGCATGCGGCTGGAAAAGAACGGTTCATGCGGCTTAATGATACGCGCATATGCGGCTGCGGGGGAGCAATGCCATGCGGCTAAGGGACGCACGCATATGCGGCTACGGGGGAGCAACGCTATGCGGCTAAAGGGAAATGACTTCATGCGGCCAAGAGGTGCGCGCATATGCGGCTGCGGGAAATAACTTCATGCGGCTGGAAGGGGGAGACAGGTGTGTGCGGCTGAAAGATAATCATGCATATGCGGCAAGGAGTGCCTATGTGGCTAAGAAGAGCGGGGCGCATGCGGCTGGAAAAGCAGTGCCATGCGACTAAGAAATTCAGGGGTTCATGCGGCTACGGAATGCCATGCGGCTATAGAGACTTGCCACATGAAAAGCCATGCGGCTGAGGCTGCCATGCAACCAGAGAACTGTTCTTCTTCTCCACTTTCCGAAAAGAAGAACTATGGAAGCCATGGCTTCAAAGCTCCATAACTCTTTCATCCAAGGTCAGAATCCGGTCTTCTATAGGTCAAAATGGGGCAGGATCAAATTCTCTACAACACGGAACCATCAAAACTTGATAATAACAAGGCTAAATAGATCAAAAACTAAGAAATTCGAAAATACCATAAGCTTAGATCTATACAAATTGAACCATGAAAATTAAAATGCTAAGTACTAAAGTATCATAGAATCTCGTGGAGAAGAAAATGGAACAATAAAACTTGAGTTCCTCCATGAAGCAAGCTGCACTTGCCTAGGCTCTCTCTCTCTCTCTCTCTCTCTCTCGTAGGTAGAGTAATGGTGAGGAAGAAGAAGAGTTAATGAAAAGTAATGAGGAGAGAGAAGGAGTTGGTGGCTAATAAAGGAAGAGGGGGTGGTAGGTGGGGTTCGTCTACATAAAAAATCAAGCCAAGCCGAACCATGCACCCCGAACCGAACCAAGCCGTGAAATGCCAAAATAAATAATAAAATGAGACATGCAATATACGTATACGTATACCAAAATACGAAATACGAACTACGGTCGTTACAGCGGTGCCCCCCCGGCTCCAGCGACGACCCCCTCCCCAATCTTTTTTGTTTTGTAATTTTTTATGTAATTTTTCTTGTTGTTTTGTAAAAAAGAAAAAAGAACAAAAAGAACAAAAAATGAAAAAAATAAAAAATAAGAAAAAAAAAAGTAAAAAAGGTGTTACACCGTCTGGAGTGAACAAATGAACACATGCTCTATTTAGTCCTCGATCCTCACATCGGGATCTACAGAGAGAATGATCGTATTTTCTCCATAAAAAATGATCGTATTTTCTTCTGTGTCCTGACGTGTTCATTTTACATGTACATAGCACATTCGTAGAGTAGAAGACGATGAAGCTACCGACGAAGACGACGACTAGCAGTTAGCAGCTGCCGACGACGACGACTACTAGAGATACAGTTGAAGAGGCCATGGATTCGATCACTGGAAAACTGACAACACAAGAGATGAAGGCCTTGGTTGATGATATCTGTCGACGAGATTGACCAAGGCGACCCCTAGTGTGACCCATACTGTTGTGGATTCGTCACCCTGCAAAATGGAGAAGTTGGAAAAACTGGAGACGAAGTTAGAAGAAACGTCCAACTACTTGAAATGGTCACGGCAGGCGATGCGGACGTTGAAGGAACGTGACTTGGTTGGTTATGTCAATGGCCAAACCAAGGCACCTGCTGATCCCTCCTCAAAGGAGTTTGCTATTTGGAAGATTGTCAACAATGTAGTGGCTGGGTGGTTGACAGCCTCCTTGACCGACCAAGTGTCAGGCAATGTAGAGGCAATGAAGGGTGCTGCTCATATCTGGCGGACTTTGAAGGATATGTACTCAGGCTCGGGTAACCCTATGTGGGTCTTCCAACTACAGGATGAACTCGATAGGGTGGCACAAGATGAACGTACCATCTCTGAGTACGCAGCTCTGTTGAAGAAGTACTGGTCTGATCTGGATCACTATGATCCTCTTGGGATGGATGATGCACAAGTCGAACTGGCGTTTGCAAAGCATTTTCAGACGTTCCTGGCGTATATTTTACGGCAACGGATGATGAAGTTCTTGAAGTGGCTCAACCCTTGTTTGAGCAGAAAAGGAATGTACTACTCGCACAACCCACGCTTCCAACCTTAGAAGAAGCCATAGCTGCCATGGCACAAGAAGAAGCTCGATTGAAGTTGATGCCTAACAAGGGCTACTTCCAGAGGGAGCAAGCTGCTGTTGAAAAGTCTGCCCTTGTCGTCTTCAATCAGCCTCCCTCTACGGGCGGTGTTTGCCACAACTGTGGTGACTCGGGATATTACATTAGATTTTATCCAAAATCCCTACGAGGTCAGTCAAATGATCTCGGATGGGACCGTAGAGGACGTCGTGGTGGTAGAGGTAGAAGGGGAAATTATTTTGGAGGACACAAAAAAAATCTGGTAGAAAAAGGGAAAGATATTCAATTGGCTGAAATAACCCCTCTTGAGAGGGAGTTCATTGCGAGGTTACAAGGCACGAAGCTGGGTTCGGATGACAGTCAATTTACTCCTGGGGCGTCATCTATCTCAGGGGATCACATCACTAGCTTTGCCCAAACCAGCACAGGTATACCTGCGCGTGCTCTTGCATCTGTCCATCAGCCAGGTTGGATTATGGACTCTGGGGCATCTCGACATGTCACGGTGTCCCGCGGTGAGTTCCAGGACTGTACTCACCTATCGATGCCGAAGAGTATTCAGACTGCTGATGGTACCTCCAGACCTGTCATGGGTAAAGGCACTGTCGCATGCACCCCTTCCCTCACTCTCACCATTGTCTTACATGCTCCATCTTTTCCTGTCAATCTTATATCTTTTAGTGCCATTATCCTTGACCTAAACTGTACTGTTTTCTTTGACATTCCTATGGTGACTTTTCAGAAGAAGGGGACAGGACGACTACTAGGGACTGGCACATGGCATAAGGGGCTATGGTACTTAGACAGGACCGGACTGGACGAAGCATTGGTCTCTCTAGTAGCAGACGCATAACTGGACGCTTCACGTCGCAGTATAGAAGACGAATTACTACTCCACCACCAGCGTATCGGGCATTCTTCCTTTCAAGTTATTAGTCGAATGTATCCGTCCTTATATCGAAGGGCTGATAAAGAGAAGTTATTTTGTAATGCATGTGAGTTGGGAAAACATACCAGGAGCTCGTATGCAAGCTCAGGGAATAGAAGTTCTACTGTATTTGATATGATACATTCGGACGTATGGGGCCTTGTCCTACAATCGGTATTAACGATTTTAGATGGTTCGTCACTTTTATTGACTGTTATACCCGCGTGACCTGAGTCTACCTTATGAAGAATAAAAGTGACATCCTTGAGGCTTTTAGGATTTTCATCGCTGGATGGAAACGTAATATAACGTTAAAATAAAGTGTTTATCTCGAACTCCCATGCTTCATCAATATAATTGTCTATAATTATTTTATAGTCTTTGTCATTTACTTGGATTTACTTGATGAGATGTATTTGTTCCTTTCCTGACTGGACCTATTAAAAATATTACAGATGTTAGTCCTGAGGATGCATGCCCTACTCACTATTGATCTGGAGAGGGATTAGCTACCTTTGGCCCCGACTCTCAGGAGTGATCGGGAGACTAGTTTAGTAGACTGTTTTAGATTTCTTTACTAGAACTTGAGTTGTAATAATTTGAGAGTTGACTTATTTTGAGTTGTTTTGAGATACTATCATTTGGTAGTTTTTATTTGTTTTCTTTTAGTTATAGAATTCTGTGTTATCCTATCGTGCTTAGACTGTGATTGAGTTATATCATTTCTATACTTGTCCTCCATTCAGAGTTGAGATTTAAGACAAGTACATTATATAATTGTGTGAGTTGGTTTAGATAGTGACCTAGAACAACGTTCTACCGCCGATTCCGCGGTGTAGGCTGGGCATTGTTACGCACTTGTACCCATACATTGGGTGCGGGTCGTGACACTTATAAAACTCTAAATAATTTCTCATAAATTGAAAATCACCATAAAACCCTAAATAAAAAGAAGACATAATCGACAAGTTGCGTATGATCTAGTAGGAGAGAAAAAAATATGTGTGAGAGAGTAATAGGGCACGACTGATATATAGGACAAAAAAGGGCGGGAGGATGAAAAAAATTGGATGGGGAAGGGGGAACTATGTGCGGGAGAAAAAGAATCTAAGATGAAAAACAAAATTTTGAGGGTAGGGGAGAGGGGGAACTGGGATTGAAAATTTGAGGATTAGGCGGGAGGATGGAACCGTGGGTTGGAATAATTAGGGTGGAGATATGTAGGGAGTGGGGGTTATCTAGATTTGCTCAAAGTTAATTTTGTCAATTTCCTAATAAAGCTCACAAGAGTTGTACATAATATAGGACTAGATGGATTTGATTTTGGATTTAGATTTCAATTCAGATTCTAATTGATACACAAACAATTATATTATGATACTAATTAAAAATGGCTCAAAAATAAGTCGTAATATATTATTTACAATTAATATATATAAATTAAAAAAATGACTACTGTATAAGATCTCTAAACTATAATATGTCTTAGAAATGGCTCAAAAATAAACTGTATTAATATACTATCAATAATTAATATATACAAATTAAAAAAATAACTATAGTATACATTATCTTCTTGCTTAGTTGATAAAAAACTTAGAAATTAAATACATATCAAAGATTCAAAATATATATTTATAATAAACTGTAATAAAAATATATTCATATTATATTTAAAATATTCTAGTATAATTTAAATATCTATCTATTTAAAAAATCTAAATAAATTCATGATATTATTCAGTTGATTCGCTTGTAATATCCTAATACGGACTCGAAAATGAAATTGAGCAAACTGATAGGATTTAAATCTCTAATCATTTTATACACTTTATGGGGAATAATGTTGGGAACGAAGCGCGAAAACCGTTCCCCCAAACCCGAAAGTCCTGCGAGAGAACCGAGCAAAAGCACACAAACCAAAAACGCCAAACACAATCGCAGACACACAGATTTTTGACGTAGAAAACCCTTACGGAAAAAACTACGGGACGATCGGAGTCCAACCCTGAAGAACCTCCATTAATGGAATAAAGAGAATACACCCTCTATAAGCTCCTCCCAATCCAACACGGATCACCACAACTCACTTGAAAGAAGAAAATTTTTGATTGCTGACTCCGAAGAACAAGAGATGTCGAAAAATTATTCGAAGCAGTCTCTCCTTCACAATAGTCCTTAATCCTCTCTCTCTCTCTCTCTCTCTCAAAGATTGTAAGCACTCTTATTTTGAGATGATTTTCCAACTAGAATGCATCACCCTTTTATAAGCCATTGGTAATCCATACATGGAAGGCCAATATATATGGAAACTTCCAGTTTGCATCAATCATATATTTAATAGAAATCCAATCATAATTGGCTTGCCATAATTGGAAGTCCAATTATATGGAAAGCTACTATATGAAGGGTCCAATCATAAATATATGATCAAAGTAAATATGGAAATCCAATCATATATTTCCTTATCATATATGTTCTAAAATAGGATCCATGCACTCCCCGAGCTTCCCCGACACACGGATGGCGCTCGTCGCTCTCCGGGGTATTCTCCACATAGGTTGGGAACCCCACCCACTCCAACAAATCTCCCTCTTCACAACTAGGTAGAGGAACTCGTCATCCCGACGATCCGCCTGCAGTACTCAAACTTCCCCCTTGGTAGAACCTTCGTGAGCATATCCGATCCATTGTCATCAGTATAGACCTTCTCAAGCATCGCGTCCTTCTTCTCAACCACATCTCGTATCCAATGATACCGAGTCTCAATGTGCTTGGACCGGCTATGAAAAGTCTGATTCTTCACAAGGTGAATAGCACTCTGACTGTCGCAAAGCAAAGTATACTGCTCTTGCTTCAGCCCCATTTCCTGTAACAGTTTTTTCGTCCACAGTAACTCCTTGCAAGCCTTCGTCGCCGCAATGTACTATGCCTCTGTCGTCGACAAGGCAACACACTTCTGCAACCGTAACTGCCATGATACCGCTCCTCCAGCAAACATCATCACATAGCCCGAAGTCGATCACCTCCTGTCTACATCTCCAGCCATATCAGCATCGGTATACCCAACCAGCTTTGGCTTGTCACCACTAAAAAAAAGTCTCCAATAAGTAGTGCCCTGAAGGTATCGTAGAATCCACTTGACTGCACTCTAATGTACCCTTCCAGCATTTGAAAGGAATCTGCTAACTGTGCCAACTGCATGAGCGATGTCTAGCTTCGTACACACCATAGCATACATAAGGCTCCCCACAGCTGAAGCATATAGAACTCGCTCCATATCTTTTTTTTCGTCCTCGGTAGATGGACACTGCTCCTCAGTAAACTTAAAGTGGGCCGCAAGGGGGCAACTCATTTTCTTTGACCCGTCCATACTAAAACGCTGAAGTACCCGGTGAATGTACTTCTTTTGGGACAAGTGTAGCAACTTGGACTCTTTCTATCTCTCTCGGCTGATCTCCATCCCAAGAATAGTCTTTGCTGCACCCAAATCCTTCATAGAGAAGGCCGCGCCCAGTTGGCGCTTCAACTCCGCTTTCCTAGTAGCATTCCGACCCACTAATAGCATGTCATCTACATAGTACAATAAAACAATGAAATCATCATCAGCAAATACCTCACAAATACACAGTGATTCGACGTCGTCCGTACGTAGCCATGCTCCCCCATAAACGACTCGAACTTCCTGTACCACTGCCTCGGAGCCTGCTTCAGACCATACAAGCTCTTTCTCAACCGGTAGACCAAATGTGACTTGCCCTTCTCACAGAATCCCTCTGGCTGCTCCATGTATAACTCCTCCTCAAGATCACCGTAGAAGAATGTCGTGTTCACGTCCATCTGCTCGACCTCCAAGTCGAAACTAGCTGCCAATGCTAGCACCACCCGAATAGACGAATGCTTGACGACAGGCAAAAAGATCTCATTATAATTTACGCCTTTTCGCTGACCGTAGCCTTTAACTACCAGCCTCGCTTTGTATCGAGGGCGAGTAGCATCATCCTTCTAATTCACTCTAAAAATCTATCGATTCTTTAAAGCCTTCTTGCCCTTTGGCAACCGTACCAGCTCATAAGTGGAATTGGTGTGTAAGGAACTCATCTCCTCCTGCATAGCCTCCATCCACTCCTGTCTGTATTCGTCTTCCATAGCCTTTGTAAAACTTTTGGGCTCTCTTCCGTCAGTCAATAGCACATACTCACCCGATGAGTATGTCGTAGATGATCGACGCTCTCTGTCGCTCCTTCTCAGTAGAGCCACTGGTGCTGGCTGTATACCAACAGCCTCCTCCTTTTCAGGAACCGCCTCCCCGGCATGCTCATCCTCCTAAGGAACACCCTGACCACCATCAGTAGGCTGATGATCAAGGTTAGGAGCAACTCCATGTACTGGCTCCCCCATAATTGGATCCTCTGCGATGTCCTCTGGAAACTGTTCGAAGCGAAATGACTCTAACTCAGGCAATTCCTCGGCCTCAGAAGGCATCTCAAAAACCTGAGTGTTGGTCATGGTCTGATCCTCGATGAATACCACGTCCCTGCTTCTGTAGAGCTTTCTTCCGACCGGATCGTAGAGTCTATAGCCAAACTCATCCCGACCATAGCCGACAAAGACGCATCGCCTCGTCTTCGGCTCAAGTTTGGACCTCTCGTCCTTCGGTACATGCACGAAGGCCTTACAGCCAAACACTCGCAGGTGATTGTATGACGGCTTTTTGTCGTACCATACTTTGTCAGGCACATCATCATGCAAAGGAGCACTAGGAGATAAATTAATAACTAAGCAGCTGTGAAAAGAGCCTCACCCCAATAACTGCCTGGCAAATTTGCTTCTGACAGCAAACATCGCACCCTCTCTATCAGTGTCCTGTTCATGCGCTCCGCTACACCATTGAGCTGAGGTGTCTTGGGCGAAGTCTTCTGGTGTCGTATCCCTTGCTCTCTGTAATATGCATCAAAGGGACCAATGTATTCGTCGTCGTTGTCGGACCGAACACACAATAACTTCTTTCTCATCTCTCATTCAGCAGAGGCCTGAAACTCTTTCAAAGTGGGCAGCACCTGATCCTTGGTCTTTAAGGCATAGACCTAAACCTTCCTTGAACAGTCATCAATAAAAGTTACAAAGTAAGAAGCACCACCAATAGATTTTACATTCATAGGACCGTAGACATCGGAGTGAATCAACTCGAGCAACGTGGGCTTCCTTGAATTTGGGTGACTTTGGAAAGATACCCTATTTTGCTTTCCAGCTAAATAGTGCGAGCACTTCTCCAACTTTGTAGACTTAAGCCCTAGAATCACCTTTCTGTTCACCAAGTAGCTCATCCCCTTCTCGATGATATGGCCGAGCCGCCTGTGCCATAACTCGATAGACGCATCACTGATGGCGTTCACCTCCTGAGCTTCCTGTGCGCTCCCCTCTATATAGTAGAGATCGGACTTCTTGCTTCCTCTGGCAATCACTATTGAACCTCTGAAAAGCTTCCACTGACTATTCCCGAAGAGACTGAAGAATCCCTCGTCATCCAACCTTCCAACCGATACCAGGTTAAAACGGATGTCAGGGACATGACGAACATCTTTAAGAACAAGAACTGTACCCATCTTCGTTCTCAAATGCACATCTCCAACGGCAACCACCTTCGACATATCTCCATTGTCCATCTTCAACACTCCACAGTACCCAGTCGTATAAGTGGCAAATAGTGCCATGTTGTGAGATACATGCCCTGAAGCCCTTGAGTCCACCAGCCAAGAATTGTCATCGCTGGCGAGGTTTGTGATAACCTCATCACCTACGACGATCACATCGCCTTCATGTATTGAGGCTGCCGTTGTAGTATTCTCATCTTGCTTTTCCTTATCTCCCTTCTTCTCTCTCTCTACCAAGCGAAATAGTTCCGCTTGATGTGGCCCTTCTTGCCACAGTGGTAACACTCCGAGTCCTCGTACCGACCCTTGGACTTCTCCATGCTCTTGTCTCTGCCACCACCTGGAACCCTGCTTTTGCCCCTTCCGCGGCTCTCTGAAACCAATGCCTCTGAGTGGTAGGATGTGGATGAAGTGCCCTGAGAACGTTGCATCTCTTTATTCAGCACCCTGCTCTTGGCAAACTCCAGATTGACCATGCTTTCTGGAGCAGAAGCGATCATAGATGCTTGTACGGTCTTCCACGAGTCTAACAATATACATAGCAACCAAAGTCCATGAACTCCGTCGTCGAACTTGACTCCCATCGAGGATAGCTGGTCTACCACACCCTGGAACTCACTTAAGTGATCCGTAATGGATGCACTATCTTTGTACCGCAGACCCATCATTATCCGGATCAGAAACAGTTTGTTTATCCCGGTCTTTTTTGCGTACAAAGATTCCAGCTTCTCCCACAACGTCTTCGTATGCTCAATATTGGCAACATGATTGTACACGTTCTCGTCAACGAACTGCCGTATGTACCCACACACCTGTATGTGCTCGAAGTTCCAGTCCTCATCGAATTTGTCACTGGCCTTCTCGGATGCAAATACTGGAAGATACAGCTTCTTGACAAATAACAAATCTTTTATCTTGCTTCGCTAATAATAGTAGTTGGCACCATTCAGGTTCACCATATTTATCGGCTTTGCGTCCATCTCTGCTTCCTGGTTTGACTGTCAACTCCTGACACTTCTTTGAACCCAAAGCTCTGATACCACTCTGTTGGGAACGAAGCGCAAAAAACCGTTCCCCCAAACCAGAAAGTCCTGCGAGAGAACCGAGCAAAAGCACACAAACAAAAAATGCCAAACACAATCACAGACACAAAGATTTTTGACATGGAAAACCCTTGCGGGAAAAACCACGAGACGATCGAAGTCCAACCTTGAAGAACCTCCACTAATGGAATAAAGACGATACATCCTCTACAAGCTCCTCCCGATCCAACACAGATCATCACAACTCACTTGAAAGAAGAAATTTTTTGATTGCGGACTTCGAAGAACAAGATATGCCAAAAAATTATTCGAAGCAATCTCTCCTTCATAATAGTCCTTAATCCTCTCTCTCTCTCTCTCTCTCTCTCTCTCTCTCAAAGATTGTATGCACTCTTATTTTGAGATGATTTTCCAACTAGCATCCATCACCCTTTTATAATCCCTTGGTAATCCATACATGGAAGGCCAATATATATGGAAACTTCCATTATGCATCAATCATATATTTAATAAAAATCGAATCATAATTGGCTTGCCATAATTGGAAACCCAATTATATAGAAAGCTACTATATGAAGGGTCCAATCATAAATATATGATCAAAGTAAATATGGAAATCCAATCATATATTTTCTTACCATATATGTTCCAAAATAGGATCCATGCACTCCCCGAGCTTCTCCGACACACGGATGGCGCTCGTCGCTCTCCGGGGTATTCTCCACATAGGTTGGGAACCCCACCCACTCCAACAAATAAGATATTTGTATAGTAACTTGTTTGTATGCCAGTACCAAAACTTAATTCTTGAACCAACATCAGATTGAGATCTAGGAACAATTATAATAGAAACATAAAAATATATTTATCAGTGTTTTTTTTTCATATCACATACTTCCTTCTTAAGCCGATTCTCTCGGTCGAAGAGCTTTATAGCTTTGGCATTTAAAAAGTTAACCTTGTGATTTAAGGTTGTGAAAAAGCCTACAAAAGTTTCTATATGTAGAATGACCGATGCATTCCAAAAAATTTACCACTCGTGCATGAAAAGATGAAAAAGAATAATTTGTTTGAATTACTTGGAGCACATTTTCTGCATTCTATCGATAAAGATAACCAATAGACAAGTTTATACCATAAATATATAATATATGTATGATGGTAATCAGTTCAGACATGTCAAGCATCTTATAAGTTAAATGTTCTTTAACAGTCTTATCCTAAAAAAGATGAATTTTTTTACATGGATTAATTTGGAAATGATCCCCCAATCTACTTCAAGTTTTAGGGGCATCAACACTGCTTCCTCTATATAATTCCTATGGAATAGGTTGGTCCCCATGCTTTCAGGAGAGCATGCGATCAGCTCCTTCGGTACTTAGTATACTAAGAAGAAAGTTGAGAATATCAATCGAGAACATCGGTGTTTGCCAAACATAAAAAGACAACCCTTAGGCTGGTCAAGTGGGAAACATCCCTCCATCATAGACTTGAAATCATTTAACCTATATTTACAGTATAGGTCGATACCGATACGATACAATTGATACCGATATATTTTGGCTTTTTCTCATCTGATATCGTCGCTACCGATACTAACTGATACCGATGTTGGGAGTCCCTTTTTCAGTCAATTCAACAAATATAATTGAATAAAAAAGCTAATCATCAAGGGTGTAAAAGTATAGTAAGTTCTAAAAGCATATAAATAAAGAAAACTTATTTATCTCAATGCTTAAGCTTTAGAAATTCTGATAGTTGTTAGATATTTTTAATGATTCATTATTTTAATATATGCCATAATCTAAGTAAAGCAGCATTTTATAGAGTAAAACAGAGGTTGAGGAGTCATGATTTTTACAAGAATAAAGATTAGAATTAGCAAGAATCTATTAATATATTATGATTATCTTTCGAAGCCATGGAAGGGATGAGTTTCAGCACATAACATATCCATTTAATCTTGAGATGCTACCAAGTGAGGTATCGACCTAATAAGACTAACATTTCAAATAATATGATCCTATAAATATTCTAAATATAAATTTATAACATTGTCTAAACATTGTGAAATATACATCTTTTACAACATTTTATAAAAGTTGTTAAATATCATCCGTTTACAATATTTCTTAAATATTGTAAAATGATATGACATACACAACGTTTATAAAAAGTGGTAAAATAAAATTGATTTTACAACATCAAACAAATATTATAAAATATAAAAAATTGCAACAAAATTGCAACATTCGATAAACGTTGTCGAACATGACATTTTCATAATATTTTAAATACATTGTCAAAATAAATAAGTTTAAAAAATTAAAATAAATGTTATCAAAATTAATAAATATTACAATGTTAATAAAATGTTGTTGATGACAGTAATACATAACTTTTGTGAATGACAATTGTTGAAGCCATAACGTTTGAATATAAAATATTGTTTGCACATATATTTTACAACGTTTTTACTATAAAGGTTGTAGAAGACCCCACCGTTTAACAATGTTTATAGGAAGTATTGTAGATGGAACGTTGTAAAGGGGATTTTTTTTCTTATAGTGAATCGAGGAAGAAGGTCAAGTATGTGGATGAGATCTTACATTCTAATCCTATATGCAGGCCTATTCGGTACAATAACGTAACCGAAATGGCTAACTCGACCTGTATGGACCACCACAAAAATATGTTATACCCAGTTCCAAAATATATAGGACTGGGTACGTAGACATGCCACTCGTATAATAGATATATGTAAGCTATAGAATGCAGTATAACCAGGACAACAAATCTCATCCACAAAATAGAAGAATAATAATATCATTAATCAACTTTGAATTATCTTTTATACAAGTCGTTCGGCGGAGAAAAATCCACTACCAACTATATTAAATGAGAAAAAATAATAAGGGAAGAAATTGTAAAAAGTAGCAAGGCGACCCAAGAGTAATCATCTTCGAAAGAATGGAGAAGATCACGACCTTGGCTAGAACACCTGCAGAAAGTCATAAAAGTACACACCTGGAGAAATCACCAGGTCCTCAGAGGGACGTAACAAGATACAAAAAGAATATGCCACTATGATAGTAAATAACATGCATAAAGGGGATGACGAAAATATGGCACTCTACCTCTAAACAAACTACATGAAAACGCAACATCAAGGACAATGTTCAACACTTGGGCTAACAGATACATGTACCATCACAACCGTAGCTCATCTGAAACTAACAGCTAACAGAATAATCACAATCGCATCTCCTCTGAGACTAACGACCAACAGAATATCACAACAGTTACATGAAACTAATGGCTAACGGAATCATCAACACAACCGAAGCTCATTCGAACTATCGGCCAACATAATACTATCATATAGCCCGCATGCCTAGTAACTGCCCTCTCCGTCTCAATGAACTATAAGGTTGATCAGTCAAGTCAAGTCAAGAAAAAATACAAGTAACAAGTCAGGCATATCAAGTGAATGTAACTCAGGACAAAGTAATACTATCATGACCTATACATGAAACAGCAGAGATATAGAATTATGAAATATCTCGAGAAAAATAGCAACAACATGAACATGAGAAGCAATAACCAAGTATGACTGAAAAGAATAACGATAGAAAAATGCATGAAAATATTGTACAGTGGACAATGTATACTTGCCTGAGGTTATGTGCAAAATGACTGTATCCAGTAGCTAGAATCTTCAGATCAGTGAAGCAATGAAAGGTCAAATCCCGCAAACGGCCTCAGATGTTGAAATAAACATAACGAATATTTTTGGTATAAAAGAAATATCTAAACGCTTACCCAAAAGTCCAATTCTGGACACAGAAGCAAAATCATAATTTTGGGTCAAAACAAAGTCCGTCGTTGGACCCGCTTTGTTCCGAAAAGCGTGTCAGTACCTACGGTCTCTAAAGTAATCAAATTATATGTCTACGGGTTTGGTTTGATGATATGAACCTAACCGTATGTCCAGAATTGGAATCCAATGGGTCGTGCACAAATTCGCTTGTTGGATCGGGTCACAGGCCCGCCAATATAGTGTTCTGGTCGACCTTCTCAAAATCGGACCAAACTTGGCTCAAAGGGCCAAAAAAATGATACGGTTCCGATGGCACAAGATTCGTCTCAAGATGACGAACGTGCATGAAGTTGTGGGCTTGTTTGCAAAGAGGTCGATACAGGGTATCTCGACCGATACGCCTCAATTTCGTCGCACACACATAACGAAATTGAGTTCCTTCGAATCCCACATGTCGACAACATTCGTACATGTCTTTTGATGCTTATGGGTTACGACCACGTCGTTTGGTTTGTTAGAGCGCACGCCAAATCTAGAAAATTTCTATTATTTTTAAAACAGTTTTCGTCAATTTTGGGAAACTGATTTCTCAATGCACAGTCGATAAAATCGACTTATGTAACCTATAGGTTGTCTCGAACTATCGTTAATTATAATTTTGAAATTCCTAATATTTTGATCAAAAACTTCCTTCCTAATTGGGGGGTTGGGTCTGTTTGTATACTGTTGTTAGAACAATTTTCTTGTCGACTTTACATTGATTTGTTTGACTTGGCCGTGCAACTATATGCAAATCCCTTTGTTGTCGAGAGGGTCGGGTAGGTTTTTGCAGGAGTTTACAGAACTAAAAACAATCACATTTTGAGAAAGAAAGTTTGTTGACAATAGAGGTACCTGTAATTGCTCAAAATAGGGGGCTCCCTGTTTTACTGCCGGCCTTGGGCGGCAGTGGCAGCATTTCGACGAGCCTTCTGGTGGCGCCGGCCGTCGGGTTGGTGCACAGGCACATCAGGAAGACTTCGACGTCGCTAGGGTGGCGACACTCGGGATAATTTTGAGGAGACTCCCCTATTCTCTCTCGAGCAAAACTCTATATGTGCGAGATTTAGAAATTTGATTTCTAATCGAATTAGATTTGGATTTGAATCTACTTCGATTCAATCCAGTTGAGATAGGTATTAGGATTGATGAGAAGAGATTTGACCTGATCAATTTGGTTTAAAAATGTAGGGATTTGGTTTGATGATCCCACTATTCTGCTGTAGAAACACACAAAAAAGAAGAAGAAAATGCTGTCTTTTCTTTTTTTGGCGCAAGGCACCACAAATCTAGTACGCCTGAGAGATCCTGAGCTGAGGATCCCCGAGTACAAAAAAAAAGAATTCTGGAGAATAGGACGCTGGAGATCGAGCGGCAGTTACTCCTTTACTCCGTTGACACTCCGATTATAAAAGTCGGAGAAAACCTAAGAAAATTGCTAACTCTCGGCTCACTGGCAAGAAGTGCAGCAATTTGGCTCTTGAAAATGCTCTCCGTTCTCCGTTTTGAAGAGGGATGAGGCCCCCCTTTTATAGCCGTTCTCGAGCTAAAATGATGTTATGCGCCCACATGAGAAAATATATTGGTTCTTATGTGGGCACATAGTCCTGCTTTGGGCGCATAGGATGTAGGCGTATACAGGCTGCAAGATCGTAGGTTGGTCGTGGTGTTGACGTGGCCGCAGGCTTCGGTGTACGACTGCTCGTGGAGACTGATATGACCATGCGCTTCGGTGCACATTTTGATCATGGATTTGACTGAGTCAGGCTTGGCTTTGACTGAGTCAGGCTTGGGCGCATATCCATGTCTCAGGCTATGTGCCTTCCTTTCGGGGGAGCTAGTCTTGGGCGCATGAAGCTTCACTGACTGGGCACATGGAGCTACACTTGACTGGGCGCATGGAGCTTTACTGACTGGGCGCATGGAGCTAGACTGACTGGGCACATATAGTTGCATTGACTTGGGCGCATGGAGTTACACTGACTTGGGCGCATGGAGCTATATTTGCTGAAAGTTTTTCATGCTTCTACAGGATCCCCTTCAAAGTTTTCGATATTTGAACAAGTTCGAAATACTTTAAAGAAGCATGGATTGTCTTCTCGCGAGGCAATGGGCGCATAGCACTTTCCTTAGGCACATAGTGTTTGGCCAGCCTGTCAGGAAGATACGACTGTTAAGATTTTCCTCAAAATCTGAACTGACATATTCATCGGAACAGAATTTGAACCGGTCCATCCTTCATGCGTCATCCACGTTAGCAAGGGACAGTCGCATAGGGTGCAGAGAGCTGATCCTTCACGTGGGTGCATAGGCTGTAGTGGGCGCATAAAACACAATGGGCGCATACAGCTGGTGGGCGCATAGGAAGTGGCCCATGCCTATAAATTGACCCTAGAGGAGAGAGAAAGTTCATTATTCCTTTCTCTTTGAATTTTTCAAAAAACTTTTCGACTTCTTTCTTTGAGAACCATGTCTCCCAAGGACGCCAAGAGATCCGCGAAGGGCTAGAGGGCTGTGTCGAGTGGCTCTCCTCCTGCGGCAGAGTCCTCGGCAGTCCAGGACCCGATTTTGGGTGAGGGCATACTTCAAAAAACAAAGTCTCGAGCGTTAATTTACGATGCTCGGACTTCTCTTCTTCCTGGGCGCTTCCGTATAAGGCAACATACTTCTGTGAGCATTACTATGCGCCCACAGAAGTCATGCACCAACACTGTGGTGTGCTATGCGTCCACGTGTTGCCATGTTATGCGCCCTTTAAGCTGTGGCACGTTATGCGCCCACTTACTGTCCGTGTGTTATGCGCCCGTATGTCTTGTTTTGGGCGCATATCCATTTGGGCGCATATCCTTTTGGGCGCATAGAAGCTCTTCAGAACATAGTTTTTCATGCGGTCTTCTAAGTCTGACTGTTTTTCTGCCCCTTGCTTCTTGCAGCATCCATACCGAAGGCTGAGGCCTTTGTGAAGGAGGAGATGATGTCTTCTTTCATCAAACAAGAGTCACCATTCGTTAAGGAGGAGGTTATACCAAAAATTAAGGTAAAAGAAGAGTTGGCGCTCATTGGGGAAAGAATTATTCTCAAGATTGAAGCTGCTGTAAAGAAGGAGCCCAAGTCTGAGGGTAGTAGCACTGAGAGTTCTGACCCACCTGCCCCGGCCGAGGATCTTAATCAAATAGATCCTTTATATGCAAAATGGTTGAGGAAATGGTATATGCCTCAACACAGCTAGGAACTGCGGGTTCCCATAAATGTCCGTAAGAGTCTTGGTATTTCTGTTTGTCTTTAGCTTTGTGTTTCACCTCTTTTGGACATCAAATGTAATCCTCTTGCTCAGTTGAAGGGATGGAGAACTTTTTGTTTTGCCCATGAGATGTAGTCCTAATGTAAATGATTTTGAATAAACAAAATATATTCGCTCCACTCTTTGCTTTGTGATATCTGTGGTGCTTTTGTATTATAGAGCCAACTACCGCATTTGTGTAAAGGGTATCCCGCTGGGGGATCCCATCTCTCTCTCTCTCTTTTGTTTGGACCTATTGCCCTTTTGTGTATCCGGAAATACGAGCAAATAGATGGAAAACAAAACCCAACAGCGGTAACATGGTCGTGATAGATTTTGTGATCTTGATACTATGTCTTTTATCCCGGATTGGATATAGGTGTCGAGTCAGAAAACTATTGGAATGGATTTTTTTGTCAAGTTTGGCTCCTTGTCAGGTATTCCTTCCTAAAGCGGGAGAGACTTTCCAAGCTCCTTCTCCGACGACCTCTACTGAAGATGAAGAGATAGCCCAGAAAGTTGTCAAAGCTTTCTACTCCATTTTGAAAGTGAAGTTTCCTGGGGGTCCTGAATCAGAATGCCGCCTTCAGCCCTGTGAAGGCTGTTGCGGAGTGTCAGGTAGCGGCCCTCGAGAGCATAGCCAAGTATGAGGAGTGGGCCAACACTCTAAGAAAGGTCTTGAATGACCTGGAGGTTAGGTGGCCAGGTTCCAAGAAATCAAATAGCGGAGTCCGACCTCACTGTTCCGCACAGAGGACGACGCCTTGATGACAGCTCTTGCAGAGAAGAAGGCTACCTTCCAGGTAAGGAAGGATGCCCTCGCTCAGGAGATTGGCGAGCTGGCTGACCAATACAGCCAATTCAACGCTGCAAGTGAGGCACGTGCTTCCTCGAAGAATAGGCTGGCTGTGCAGATCACTGAGAAGCACAATCACATTGCACAGATCAGGAACGAGATCGCCCAGTTGGAAGCTGACTTGAGGGCAGCATCATCTGAACAATAGGATTTTCTGTCCCAGGCTACCATGACTGCCATCGCTTCTGCCCGTTTAGAAGAACAGCTGGCGAAGTTGGAGAGGGAGCATCAGAGTCTAATCCTCTTTGAAGATGAAGCCGCTCGTCAAGAAGAGGCATGTCGCCGAGCTGCTGTGAAATCTTACGCCTAGATTATTGCTCTGAGGGACAGCATCAATCGCCTGTGTATCCTGTAGATTTTTGTAACTCCCTTTTTTTTGGCCGTCACGGCTGTTGTACCTTTTTTTGTCTTTTGATAGACGTTTAAGTATAGAATAAAGAATTTTTTCAAAAATAATTATGGTTTTGTGAAATATCGATGCTAGAGGTAATATGGACGTAGTAAGGATATTTCTGGTGGGTATTCCACTGGGAAATTTTTGATATGGACCTATTATCCGTTTTATATTCGAATGATTCGAATATAGATAATAAGTTGAACGAAGCTGCTAGTAGAGGTAATATGGACGTAATAGCAGAGGATGTTCTATATCTGACCAGAGGTATATGGACATGGAAAGATATATAGCATTAGAAAGGAGTGGATAGTTCAGAGGTAGTGTGGACATGACTATCTTTGATGAATGCTTTGCTCAGAGGTTATGTGGACGTGGCAAAACATTTGATCATTCCGCTGGGGAAATAATTATCGAAAAATAATTCAGAGGTAATAGGGACGTGATTTGTTTTCGTCAAACCGAGTTTGGACGGAGTCAAAAACGGAAATGATTCCACTGGGAAAATATTTAAAGGACCTATTATCCTAGGCGTATTCAAGACTCTTGAAATACGGATAATAGTTAGATAGTTTGTTTAATCATATAAACACCGCACTGTACATTTACATGACTGAACATTATGTAAAAGGGGTTATGCATAGTATTTCTTCAGGAACTTGCCATTGATAGGCATTAACAAGTCACCATCAGGCCTGGTCAGCCAGTACGCACCGTTAGAATACACCGATTCTATGACGAAAGGACCTTTCCATTTAGGCTAGAATTTCTATTTTGTTTTGTGCATTATGACCATCGGTCTTCTCACTGCTAGGACCAGATCGCCAACTTGAAGATCCTTTCCTTCATCTTTTTGTTGAAAGCTCTGGAAAGGCGTGCTTGGTATAGCACAATACACTGTTGAGCTAATGAGCATTTTTCGTCTAGCGCTTCAAGCTCTTGGAGTCGCAGACGGTAACTCTCTTCAGTAGTCAGCTCGCTGGCTAGGGCTACCCGAAGGGAAGGAATCTGGATTTCTAGGGGAAGAACTGCTTCGCTTCCATAAACCAGAGAGAATGGCGTACTGCCTGTTGGAGTCCGGACCGTTGTGCGATAGGCCCATAGACATTCACCAAGCTTCTCGTTCCAATCGTGCTTACTTGAAGACACGAACTTCTTGAGAAGTTTTATGATGGTTTTATTGTAAGCTTCTGCTAGCCCGTTAGCCGCTGGATTATAGACAGTAGAGGCTACATTATAGATTTGATTCTTGTTGCAGAACCGATAAAATGCATGGCTTGCGAACTGTGGACCATTATCGTGGATGATCCTACGAGGTAGGCCGAAGCGGTAGATGACATGTTGTTTGATGAAACTGATCACATTTGATGTCTTCACTTCGGTGAGCGATATAGCTTCCGTCCATTTGGAGAAGTAATCGGTTATAGCTAGAATGAACCGATGTACTTTGGAGGATGGTGGACTGATTGGTCCTATGACGTCCATGCCCCAGGCTTCAAATGGCCAAGATACTGCCATCGGGTGTAGAAATTCTAAAGGTTGATGAATGAAATCGATGTGGAACTGGCAAGCTCTACACTTTTTTGCATATTTAACAGTATCCGCTATCATTGTGGGCCAGAAATAACCCATTCGTTTGAGGCAATCTTGTAGTTCGAGGCCTGTTGATGTGCCCAACAAACTCTATCGTGAGCCTCTCGGAGTGCATGCTTGGCTTCTGTATCTGATAAGCATCGTAACAGTAGCCTGTCATAAGAGCATCGGTACAGCATCTTGGTAGCTGTGTCGTAGTAAAATCTGAGGGATCGCCTTTGGATGGATACTGCTTCATTCGGGTCCTCGGGGAGGATTCCATAGACAGCATAGTCTATGAAAGGAAATCTCCAGTCTTTAGCATCGACGTTTATTTTTGCTACGTAACTGTGGTGAATATACAAGGCATCTTTCACACAGAATAGTTCTCGACCAGACACAGTGATCGACTGCTATATATTGGTAGAAACGGTCAAGGAAGCAGCGAGACCAGCTAGAGCATCTGCTTCTATATTCTGTTATCGAGGCACGTGCTCGATGAAGAATCCAGCAAAAGTAGACGCCAGCTCGATTGTTGCTCTGTGGTAGGGGATGAGATCTTCGTGGCAAACTTCATAATCCCCTCGGACTTGACAAACTATTAGCTTGAAATTGCCGTAAGCTTCTAGATAGTCAACTCCCAGTTGTTTCGCTAGTTGTAGGCCGATTAATAGAGCATTATATTCGGCCACGTTGTTGGAGCATGGTTCCACTAGAGAATACGCATGATGTATAACCAGATGGTCAGGTGACACGAGTACGACACCTACTCCAGCCATAATATTTCCTTTAGGTCATGTTATTGATGCGTCGTCAAAGAACATTCGCCAAATAGGGATTTCTTCAGTTGCAGTGTTAGACTCCACTACTTCGTCGGGGATTTCGTCGTAGAGTTTGGACGATTTCGGTACCGAATGAGCTGCTAGGAAATCAGCTAATGCTTGGCCTTTTACTGCCTTCTGAGGGACAAAGATCATATCGTACAGAGTCAACAGCATTGCCCATGTAGCTAAACGGGAATTGAGATAGCCCGGTTTAGTCATAAGTATTCTGAGAGGGTTGACTTTCGATATAATATGGATAGTCTGCCCAGATATATAGTGGCGTGTCTTCTGGATGGCAAATACTAGTGCAAGGCATTCCTTCTCCACCGGTGTGTATCTGTGCTCGGCACCCACCATTGTGCGGCTTAGGTAGTAAATTGCATGTTCATGGCCGTCTTCGTTCTTCTGAGCTAAGAGGGCACCAAGGGAATGATCTATAGCGCGGACATATAGTAAGAAGGGCTTCCCCATTATTGGAGCAACAAATACTGGAGGGCATGTAAGATACGCCTTGATGTCGTCGAATATGCGTTGACATTGTTCACTCCAGACGAAAGATACGCCTTTCTTCATGAGCTGAGTGAATGGTTGACACCTTCCAGAGAGGTTCAAAATGAATCGTCTGATGTAGGCTAGCCTTCCTTGTAGTCCGCGTAGATCTTTGAGGTTTTTTGGAGGATGTATGTCGAGAATAGCCTTCACTTTCTTCGGGTTCAGATGTATACCCTTTGAAGTGATGATGAAACCAAGAAACTTGCCGCTGGAGACTCCCATTAAAGACTTGGTTGGATTCTTCTTGAGTTGGTGTGCACGCATTAGTTCGAACACCGTTCTCAAGTCTTGGAGGTGATTGCCCTTGAGACGACTTTTGACTGCGATATCGTCCACGTAGCAGTCCACAGTTTTGCACAAATGATCGTAAAAAATTGTGTTTATGGCTCGCTGGTATGTTGCCCCTGCATTCTTCAATCCGAAGGGCATCACCGTATAGCAGTATACCCCCAACGGTGTTTGAAAAGATATGTGCTTCTCATCGTCAAGGAACATCTTAATTTGGTTGTAGCCTAAGAACCCATCCATGAAGGGCATCCGCTCGAAGTCGTAAGTATTGTCGATCATTACGTCAGTGATCGGTAAGGGGAGCTCGTCTTTCGGGCATACAGAGTTCAAATCACGGTAGTCGATAGAGACTCAAACTTTTTTGTTCTTTTTCATGACTGAAACGATATTGGTAACCCAGTTTGGGTGTTGTTCCTCGTGAATGAATCCACTGGCAATGAGCTTCTTGACTTCATTCTCGATGGCTTCCATGACGTCTGGTCGAAATCGTTGTTGTTGCTGCTTCACTAGCTTAGCTTTAGACAAAATGTTCAGACGGTGCATGGCGACTTTAGGGTCCAAGCCTGGCATGTCTTTATAGCTCCATGCGAAGACGTCGATGTATTCTCTTATAAGCTGTATAAGAGATTGTCATTCATTGCTAGATAGACTTTTGTTGATGAAGATTGGTTTGAAGGATGCTTCATCTCCTAGATTGACTTGGATGACTTTGTCCTCGGTAGGTGGTTCCCGTTGTTCGAAGCACAGCTTCCATCTGGTGTCCATCTATTGAGCCCATTGTTCGAGTTTGATTGATTGGACATCGTCTGTAATTTGGTCGACGGAAACCATATTGACGGACAGAGTTGCTTTGAACATGTCGTCAATGCTGGAGTCTGAGTCCCAGAGGAAGGAATCAGAAGAATGAGGACAACGATCTGCTTCATCATCTGATCTTTCGGGAGTTGTTGGAGGAGAGACATAGCCCAAACCAACATCGCTTCGTTGATAGTAGTTCTCGAGTTTGCCGGGAGGAGCAAAGTGTCGTATTGGCAACCGTCGCCCTCGGCCATAATTTAGCCCGTTGTCACTTTTGATGTCATATCCCATATTCTGGATGATATTCTTGGCCTGCCGACTATACCGAAAAGTTGTATTTTCCCAGAGTCATAGTCAGCTTCAGTGTTGTGCTTGGGAGAAGTAGATTCTGGAACGAAATTTCTCTCGCCAATTATACGACCGAAGATGATTAGCTCTTCATCTTTCTTTCTGGCTAGAACGATAAAGTAGAGGATATCTTTAGGGTAAACTTTTTCCTGTATGTGAGATTGATAGACATCGGAGTAATTCAAAGATAAACCTTTACTAAGGAAATACGCAAGTTCTTCTTCAGGGATAACATCATCCGCTGAAGGTATATTATTATGAGTATTAATATACTTATTGAGAGGATCATCATCTGGAAGAGGAGCCACAGTCTTGGCCGAGTTCACCACGTAGGGAATTCTTCAGGATTGGTGGGATGGACATCAGTAGGTTCCTCCCGGGGTGTCTTGCTGAGAGTGATGGTCAGTGGCTTGACCTTGTCAGGGTTTTTCTTTTTCACCTAGATTATGAGAGGCTTCGGAGTACTTTTTGGAGTAGTACGTCCTTTGACTCAGATAATCAGGGGACCATCATTGGAGGATGGACTTGCTTCAGCTTCATTGTCATCATCTTTAGGGGGTTGAGACTGGTAAAGTACTGAATCTCTATAGTAAGCTTCGATGCCCTTGAAAGGATCGATATCGGCAAACTTTGTCTTCACGACACCGTCGCTGTTGACGAACTTGAAGCACTGGTGAAGTATGGAAGCAACGATCATCTTCTCGTGTATCCATTGACGTTCCAACAAGACGTTATAGGATATATTGGCATCGATCACATAGCAGGAAACCTCCGTTCAGAGATCATCGATCTGACATTTGATACAGATCTTGCCCAGCGGATGGCTTCGACCAGCATTGAAAGCCATGATAGTTGTGTTGGTTACGGATAGCTTGTGCAGAGGGATTCCCATAATTTGAAGCCAACTTCTAGGAATGATGTTGAGGGAGGATCCTGGATCGATGTGCATGCGGTCCACCTTGATCGTCCCGATATACCCTGTATAGTACAGGGGTCTATCATGACGATTATTTTTGAATAGCTTGTCCTCCAGTGAGAAGGTGATATTGGGCACCACTTCCATGGTACTATGGCAGTGGTGACAGGAGACAGGATCTTCAGCGGGGGCTTTGACTTCAGCGGAATAAGAGTCGGTATATAGCAATGCCTCACTTAAGGCCTTTCGCATTTTTTTGGAGAGTCGCAATAGATCGAACAGAGACAACCTGGCAGGTGTATTGGCTAGTTGAGCCAGTAGAAGTTGTAGGGCCGATCTATGCCTTCGGGAGCTGGCGCCTTTAGAGATTTGTCAAACTCTGTCTCCTTCTGCTTGGATTTGTCCGTGGTTTGAGGCTTGGACGGGCCGGCTTCTAAGCTTGTGGGGGCAGCAGAAGCTTAAGGAGGTACTGCTTCTTCTTGTGTGGGATCGTACGTCCAAAGATAAGTCTTTCCCGATCGCGTCTCGCCATATAGAACCTCGTAGATGGGGGAGGATACCATATGACATGGCTTGCCCTTTCTTACTTTGGGAGGCGCTACTCCCTGCGTCACTTCTTGGACAAGGTCTGGGTGGACCCACATGATCTCACCACGTTCAGTTGTGAGTGAGACCAAAGTCGAGTTGTGAGCTGGTGGTAGGTTGACGACTTCCATCATCGCCTTGGGGATCGGGACCACGCCGTTTGGGACTTCTGTAGGAGGAAAGTCGCCAAACTGAAGAGAGATAATGTTAGCAGATACAACCTTGTCTTCAGCTTCGAGGTTGATCACTTTACTATCGATAAGCTGTTATATCTTCTTCTTTAGGACGATATAGTCCTTGTGGAGTGATGCACATACTGATGACAGAGACAGTACTTGGGATCATTGAGTTGGCTCGCCTCTGCAGGACGTTATGGTGGAGGCAATGTCAGCTTATTACCCTTTGTCAATGTGTGAAAGATGGTGATGACATCGTCTTCGTCGAAGGAAAAGGTCTCCTTAGGCTTGTCGGGGGCGCCCTGAGAATTGGAAGCTCCTTTAGATGTGTCAACTTTTAGGACTTCTTTCCCTTTACCCCCACGAACAGGGATAGTTTGAGGATGCTTACCCTTGTCTTCGGATTTTGGTGTCTTCAACCCCAGTAGTTCCAAGTTAGGAACGTCATTTTTAGCAGCATCAGCGGCCCCAATGAAAGCGGGCCATGTATCATACTTATGTATACCCAGACAAAACTTTACTGTAGGAAGGAAGTTATGTCGAAAAGTATCCATAAGTCTGAGTCTGGTATGCCGAAGGGCATCTTCAGTGCTAACCGCCTGAAGCGTTCGATGAAGGCAATGACAGACTCAGTCCTCCTTTGCTTGGTCTCAATGAGTGTGGACATGCTAACATACATGCCGCTCTCATAAAACCTGTTGAGGAACAACCTCTCCAAGTCTTTGAATGAATTGATACACCCGTCAGACAGACTGCAGAACCATTCGAAGGCTACCTCCTGCAAGGTGCTAATAAACAGCTTCGACAGGAACAGATCTTCTCTGGGCAAGTGCAGAGTCTGTATGTTAAAGTACGTCATGTGCTGACAAGGAAAAGTCAACCCGTCAAATGAGTTCAGCGTCAGCGGCTTATAGTTAGGAGGGCAAGTAGCGTTCTCCCACTCAGAGGGATACGGTTGAGATATTCCCATCTTCTGAAGCTCATCTTTACGCGAGATGGTGTCGAGGCGAGCGACTAAGGAATCAATTGCATCCTGTTGATTGAGCAGGAGTTGGGAAACGACTGCTGAACGGTTGTCAGGCATTGTTGGTGAAGGACCACCCCCGACATTCGCAAGATTTAGAGGAGACACAACAGAATGATACTCCTTTTATAGTGAAGGAGGGTTGTTGCTGTGAGTCGGACTAGCGTGGGCTGAGACATTTTGTTGAGGTGGAGAAACGGCCCCAGCAGCTTGAACTGCTATGATGCTGGTAAGCATATCAGTAATCTTGACGAATGCTGTTTCAAGACCTTCTAGCCGTTTGCTAGTCTGATCACTGGCTTCTTCAGGTCTTTCTCTGTCCGTCATCTATGTAGATAGCATGCGAGGATGAACAGAAGAAGCAGTGCAACTGGTGCTGATACTGTCCGTCTTCGAGTGGATAAGTCTTTCATCTTTAGGTAGAAGAGGTAGATAGTCGCCATCGGATTTGGAGGGATCATCGTCCTCTAGAAGGCTACCCCTAGTGTGGGGGTCATCTGCTTCAGATTCTGAGGGAATGCTACCCTCGGCTTGGGAATCTTCATCTTCCATACGGAATCTCGCCTTTGATCGAGTGCCCATATAGACTCCTTCGGATGAGACAGCCTGTTGGCCATCTATTGGTAGACTTCTCCTTCTTCTTCTTGCGGAGCTAAGAGAGAAAGTTGGGTTCGTAGTCCACCGTCTTTGATTGGGGCTTCCGTAAGGGGGACCCCACAAAGCCATGTTGGATGAAACACATAGCGGCTTCTCGTCGTCAGAGAAGTGCAGCCGTCGAAACACGAACTTTCTCTGAGGCGCTCTTGTTGTTTTGGAGCAACAACTGTTAATAAAAATACTGGTGAACGGAAGTACACTATGAATTGTTATGTTCATCCTCGCTTTACGCTTATGATTTATCATGTTGCGCAAGTCAGCGGAAGGTAGTTTTGCCATACAACCCATGTTGCATGCATTGCCGAGCTTTACATGCCGGTTCGTAAGGAGAGTAGGCGCATCCAGACTTAGTTCATGTGCAGGGGCAACCCCCACACCTAAGTTCTGTGATGTCCTTGAAGACAGCCCCGTGCTATACGCATTGGGGCCTATCTTTTTGTTGTGGGCGCATAGGCCTTGGGCACTGGCCATGGGCGCATGCTCATGTCTGAGCCTCCTTGATGTGGGCGCACAGTATGGATCCAGAGAACCTAGGCGCATAGCCTTGAGCACATGGCTTCGGATGCCCAGCCTGCTGAAGACAGAAGTATTCTGGTTGGGGCTATACGCCCAAACACTCCCTTGGGCGCATGGCGTTGGGCGCATGCCTGGTGGAGCAGCGCTATTTTCTTCCAGTTTGGCCTCCTTCGTTTGTGAGCCTCGCCGGGTTAGGCCAGAGTGTCGGACACCCCAATTCTTGGCATCGTAGTATTTTCTTTTGCCAAGTCTCGGGTGTTGAACACCCTGTTGTTGGTTGTGCATGGAAGAAGTCATTGGGCTAGTAGAGCTCGGAATGGTGTGAGCCTTCTCCGTTTGGGGAACTTCTGTGGCAGAGTTATGCGCCTATGTGACAGAGTCCTCCAGCTGCATATCTGCTATAATACTAGCAGGATATGCACAGCGAGCCTTCGAAAGCCAAGTCTTGCGAGACTTGTTTGGCTTCACTGATTTTGCGGGAGTAGAGCCGTCCCTCGAGAGCATCTCTTCGAACGCCTGCTGATCGAACTTTACGATCAGCAACTTCTGAGTACTCCCCACTTTGTCGGTATCGGATTACGTCACCACCTTCTCGTCAGAGGAAAAGGTTGTCCCCAGCAGAGTCACCATTTTTGTGGACACACACAAAAAAGAAGAAGAAAACGATGTCTTTTCTTTTATTGGCGCAAGGCACCACAAATCGAGTACGCATGAGCGATCCTGCGCTGAGGATCCCCGAGTACAAAAAAAAGAATTCTGGGGAATGAGCGATAGAGATCGAGCGGCAGTTGCTCCTTTACTCCGTTGACACTCCGATTACAAAAGTGGGAGAAAACCTAAGAAAATTGCTAACTCTCAGCTCACTGACAAGAAGTGCAGCAATTTGGCTCTTGAAAATGCTCTCCGTTCTCCGTTTTAAAGAGGGATGAGGCCCCCCTTTTATAGTCGTTCTCGAGCTGGAATGATGTTATGCGCCCACATGAGGAAACACGCTGGTTCTTATGTGGGCGCATAGTTCTGCTTTTGGCACATAGGATATAGGCGCATACAGGCTGCGAGATCGTGGGTTGGTCATGGTGTTGACGTGGCCACTTGCTTCGGTGCATGACTGCTCGTGGAGACTGACGTGGCCATGCGCTTCGGTGCACGTTTTGATCATGGCTTTGACTGAGTCAGGCTTGGGCGCATAGCCATGTCTCAGGCTATGCACCCTCCTTTCGGGGGAGCTAGTCTTGGACGCATGAAGCTTCACTGACTGGGCGCATGAAGCTATACTTGACTGGCCGCATGGAGCTTTACTGACTGGGCGCATGGAGCTACACTGACTGGGCGCATAGAGTTACACTGACTTGGGCGCATGGAGTTACACTGACTTGGGCGCATGGAGCTATATTTGCTGAAAAATTTTCATGCTTATACATCTGCGTGTTTCCTACCTGCGTGTTCGGGTTTGAAGATGTATTGTTCCCCCTATGGAGGAACAGTAACATCTGCCTCATTCCTTTTTTTTCCTTTCTATTACTAATAATTAGTAAAATAGTAAGAAAAATCAAGATTGTTTTCTAATACAACTTTCTAATATATTTTTAACAAAAATATTTTAATGTATATATACACTTGGTATATATACATATAGTATTATTATTAGATAATAAAGCACACACAAATACATATATTTGTAAACATATATGCTTAAGTATAAAATATATAAGTAGCATATACAAGATTATTATATAAATTTTTAAAATAACAAGAGAAATTTAATTCTTTGTAAAAAAATTCCATATGTTATAGAAAAAAAATATTTGCTACATATACTTTTATATAAATAAATAAATTCTAATATTTTTAATAAAAACTTAGAAGCATGAATAATAATAATAATAATAATAATAATAATAATAATAATAATAATAATAATAATAATAATTTAGTAGGGTATCATGAATCCGGGGTGTGCACATATTTCTACTAGTATTATTTTACAAACAAATATAAACTTTCAAATCCTATAAATAATAAAAATGAAAAAGATAGCCATAATACGATTTAATAAATTTAAATAACTAAATATTCAAATAAAATAAATCTAGTGATACCTATAGCTAATATGCCAGTCAAGGCACTTGATTGCACTAGCCGTGCCATATTGTCTAGTCACTGTGCATAAAAAAATTTAAGCATGATTAAGACTATATTTATAAGTAAATAACAGAATAATTCAAAACAAATTATTTAAGCAAATAAAAATAAAGAAAAATCCTTGAAAATTTTGGGGGACTACATGTTGTGACGTGTTCTTAATTTGAAGAATAACAATTATATACCGTCTTTGCCTTTTACAACTGCAATTTGGGCTTGTATGGCATCACGCCCAAGCGAGGACGATTAATTCTCAGAAATAAGTACGAGGACGAATGACTCTGTAGAATCAGGATGTGATAATGGGTATGTTGGGATAGCAGTAGTTGGGATGGTCACATGGTGCATGTGTCTGAACAATTGATTGTTGTCAGGTTCTATAATGAAGGGAGATGCAGTTTGTGTTGGGTCGGTATATGGTCATAACGACCGACATAGAAGGGTGGAGCTTTGGAAGGACATTATTAATGTTAGCATTATGGTGGAAGTAAATTTTCGGGTTTCACCCCTCCTCATGGGTGATTTTAATGCCATGTTATTCCATCATGAGAAGATTGGAGGCAGATGGGTGCCAGACACGATATTGAATGATTTTCAACAATGCCTTCTTCGATTAGGGTTACAAATGCTTGAGAGGGGGGCATCTATGGACATGGAACAAAAGACGGCTCGTAAGCGAGTGGCTTATGATTTGGATAGGGCTTTGGGAAACAGGAAATGGTTCAACCTATTTCCTCATCTTATGGATGAAGGGTTGTCTGCAGGTACGAGTGATCATTGTCCTATTAAAATTAGCTTGGTGGGGTACGGAGCAACGATGGCACATCCTTTCCGGTATTGTAATGCATGGCATCTTCTATCACGTTACAAAGAGGCGATATTAGCTGGATTGCAGGCGGATATTCGGGGTACTCCTCAATTTTGATTAGTCTACCGGTTGAAGAGGGCAAAGACTGCCATAAAAATGTGGCTTAGGGGTAGACTCCTAATGAGTTGCAGCTGAAGGCCGAGGAACTCCAGCGAGTCCAGGTTCAGTTACAGGCGGATATGTTGGATTGGCTGCGAAGGAGAAGGGGTTGGTATAGGAGGTTAGCTTGTTGAGGATGGCTGAAAGGGGGCGATAAATATACAAAATTCTTTTATGATGTGGTTAGACGGTGGCAACATCGGAACCACATTCAGCGTCTAATAGGTGGCAATGGTAGATAGGTGACTACTGCACGAGATATTTAGTTGGAGGCAGTTAGGTTCTACTCTAAACTTTATAATCAAAATGAATACTTGACAGAGTTTCCTCATTTAGTTTCCAAACATCTAGCTACCACGCTAGTAATGATATGTTATTGGCTCCGGTTACTATGGTGGAGTATGAAACTATTGTTCTAAAGGCAGATCCTGATAATGCATCTAGCCCGGATGGATTTCGTAGCAAGTTTTACAAAATCCATTGGGCAGAATTGAAGGAGCAGGTTTATAAAGTGATAAAAGATTTTTTTCCTTTATGGCCGACTATTGAGAGAAGTAAATCATATGTTCATTACTCTTGTACCTAACGAGGGTGCTACAGACCTAGCAGATTTTTGGTCGATTGCATGTTGTAACTTCTTATACATGCTGATTACTCACACTATGTGTCGCTGCATGGAGGTATTGATAAGGGAGCTTGTTTCTAAAAATCAAGCAACTTTTATCAAAGGCCGATCCATAGCGGAGAATTTCTTGCTTGCACATGAGATGGTTTGGATGTTCAACAAACCTGGTGGTTGGAAGGCTTGTGTCAAGCTGGACTTACAGAGGCATATGATATGGTTAACCGACATTTTGTGTGCCAGATCATGTCCGACATGGGGTTCGCTAATATCTGGGTGGCTCGTGTTCGGAGGTGTATCTCTACGGCAGCTTTATCTGTTCTCGTCAAAGGTAAATATAGCAATTTATCAGGTGTAATAGAGGCTTGCGGCAAGGTGACCCACTATCTCCATATCTTTTCATCTTGGTCATGGAGTACTTCTCTTGTATGCTAGACTCTGCAGTTTATCGGCGGAGAGTTACCTCTCTGTATAGGAAGCTACGACCTCATGATTCTTATTTGGTTAATGTTGTTGATTTGTTGGTTTTCTTAGAACCATCGATGACTGGGCTTGATACTGTGTCTGGGATTATGGGGGTTAGGGGCAATTGACTGGGCTACACCTGAGTAGGGACAAAAGTACTGTATATTTCAGTACCTTATGTCCTAACAAGGAAGAACGGGCGGCACGACTGGATATTACCATTGGGGATCTTCCTATTAAATACCTAGGGATTCCTCTGTCTGTCAACTATGCGACTGCTATGAATTGCAAGGGTCTTGTTGACTATGTGCAGCACAGAGTGGAAGGATGGCAAGCCCAATGCTTGTCATTTGGAGGTAGGATCGAGTTGGTTAGATCGGTTATTATGGCTATTGTCACTACTCGTTCCCGAATAATCGGATACGAGTCGAACACGTCCAGCCTACGTTGGAAGAAGTAAGATGTATAAATATAAGGAAAACTCCAAGTAATATGACTAAAATAAAATGTCACAACTTGTTATTACGTTCCCAGAGTATCACTACACTACTAGTCATTATTACACCTTTAAAAGAAATAATACCAGAGACAAATTCGGTAACAGAAATCCTCACAGTACAAATATCCAACTGTAAAGAGTCTACTATACAAATCTAAGAAAGGCAACTAAAGCTAGATCCCTGCAGCTCCTAAGTCATGAGTGGTATCATCCTACTCAATTATGACCTCAAGCTCACCTGCAACATATCCGGTCAGGAGCAGAGCAAAGTACAATTTATAATAATGAAACAAGTATAACATGTAAACAAGTAAAGAGACAATGAACAGGATGAACATGAAAAGTAAATGCATAATCTACTAGACTTAAACATGTAATCAAAGATCATGACATGACAAGTGAATTTGAAATACATACTAAAATATGTGACCGGCTGGGTAAGATCATGAATAAGAACAAGGTACGGCCTAAACCCCACATGCACAGGTGTGAAATTTAAGCTATATATCCACATGAATCTTAGGTTGGGCTTTGGTCACATATCTGTAGTATTTTCTCTCCCTAAATACCAGTAAATATCATGAACCAAAATAAGACTATGTCGTATAACAATGTGTCCAATATGAAAAGAACATGACATAAAGTAAATGAGTCAAAATCATAGAAGTACTTGCCTTGCTCTAGAAGATCGAGAATAAGAAGATAGAAATCTTTGGGTCCTCCTAGAATAAATAAAAGTTGGGTAAGCACAATGGCAATTTACTAATGTGAATAACTAATCAACTATTTGTTAGCTCTAAACTAACCATTCTACTACTTAGTTTTCCTCTAATAGTTGGCAACATAATATCATTTAGGTAGTTATTGGTTCCAAACTATTTTATTTAGCAACTAACACTACTAGTTAGAATATTCTACTTAATTATATAGGGATTGTAAGAGAGTAACATTTTTACTAATCAAAAAGTAATTTAAAATTTCAAACAACTTTTTTTTATTGTTAGATAAACAATTCATTTAGAAAAAGTTATCAAGATATTATTTAGCAAGTAAACTTTATTACAAATAAACAAAATTAGTGATGAGGGATAAATACCAATTAAACCTACATTGACTAGCATAATCCAGCCCACTAAGTATACTCAAGATTATAATTTAACAAGAATCCCTCTAGTACATTGGGCCTGTTAGGCCCCAGCCTCCTTATTAATCCTATTCTTAACTCCTAAGTTCATAACCAACCCATCATATGGCACAACAGAAGCTACACAATAGACTTGGCCCACTGCTTGGCCCGCTAGTGACCTTATCCAACATTATTCTAAACAAGAATTAAAGAATTAAAATATAATACAACCCAAGGTCATCCGATTCATGAGCCCATATCTCTGTACCCCAGTCCAAAATATTAATTATTACAAAATTAACTAAGATTCAAATTCATCCCAAAACTAATGTCAAGCCCAATTCCCTGGGCTTGCCTCACATTGTTGCTGATCTTTTTCTTTAGAGCCAAACCAAAACCAACATTTGAATTTCAACAAGCGCACAGTTCAGACTCCTTATTGAGTATTGTTATGTACTCGCACTCAACATCATAATTCAAAATTCAGTAAAGCCCAACAAGACATACAAAACCCAACCAAAGTTTTATACAAAATTATGTTCACGCCATTGCTAAACTTCCGCCCCAGTTGATCCACTGGACATGACACCGCAGCTGGACACGGACCCATACTGGACACGAACTAATCCAATATTCCCATGTATCCCAATCAAAACCTTGTCCAACACCCCCATTAATTTTTGATACATAACAATGTGTTTTCAACAATCAAGAAGAGTAGAACATTACACACTACATGAGAAGACTAGCACCAAGTGCACGCGCGAAGTTACGATCTCAAGAGTTGGACATAGTCTCCTCGTATTCAGTCACTGATGTAGTCCTGGTTCAGACTATTTACCAAATAGTTGGTGAGTACAGTCTCAAGAAGATCCTCGATGATCTTCCTGATATAATTCACCTAAAAATTCTAGGAAACGAGCAATTTAAAAGGAGAACAAGGATTTAATACTCATGATTTGAAGGTGCTACTGTCAAGACCCGCACCCGGTTTAGGGGCACAAGTGCGTGGGTATATCTAGCCCACGCCGTAGTGTCGACGGTAGAATGCTGTCCTAGGTCTCAAACATCTAACACAATATAAATGTACCTGTACAGAATATACTCTCTAATCGGAGGATATCTCAGAAGATACAACTCAATCACAAAAGCTAGAGGTAGATAAACAGCACGATAAGATAGATATGAAATCCACAGAGTGAGATACAACCAGAAATGAAATAAGTCTAAGTGTTATCAACACCACTACATAATATCTGAATAATACAAACTCAAAGACAACACAAATAAGAAAGACAAAGCCTAGCAATCTAGCCTAAGAACTATGGTAGTTTCCTCAGTGCAACTGGTTCCTCCTAAGGGTCCAGGTCGCAAGTGTCATCTATGCCAACTCCATAAAAGGTAGTGCCAAGGGTCCTCCAAGTTATCTGTAATATTTTGTCAACGGGTCCAATCAGGACAGAAGCGAATACATAACTCTCATACAGTTCATATCATGGCAGAAAATATAGAACAAGCAAAAGAATAAAATACATGAAACGCTGTAAGAGATGTACATGAGTAGTAAAAACAGATAAATCTGAGTACATGAAGGTTTGTATAGAAAATAGGAACTTTAAGTAAATATAAGTGATTTAGAGCACAAGATGGTTATGTAATCGGCTTGAATTGTACATGCGTAAGTTAACAGCGTTTGTATACGAGTATGCTAAAAGAATAATTACATAACCACTTCTACTCCCCCATCCCCAATCAATACACAAGGATCCATTCAAGTTACATTGTACATAATTTGGTTATACATGAAGCACATGTGAACATGAGAGTACATGAGAGCACACGTGTGTACACGAATAATACGAGAGCAAGGAGTATATGATGTTCGTGAAAAGCACAAGACACGAAGTACCCGATGCACACAATAAGGGATGACATCTCAAAAAAAGATTCATATAGTACTAATCTGTGTGAACAATGTGTCAGCATCAAGTAAAGTAGTCTAGAGCAAGAATATAAATCCTAACAAGTATAAAACGATCAGAGCATGTACTTGCCTGATATCCTGAGCGACTGGTGAATACAGATGTTCGAACCGGAGTAACTGAGTCCAATTTAGAGCAAGACAGGTTACAATGTGTTCAATATAAGATAAATAAAGTTTACAATACAATCTACATGATTCTAGGTCATTCTAGGTCAAAGTCAACTCTTGGTCAACTCTGGTCAACCTTCTAGTCAAACTAGGTCAACATCTAAGCTAACTAGGTCAACAGGCTAGGGTTTGGTCAACCTCTAGTCATAATGCTATTAGGTCAATATTGGGTCAATTCTAGATCATTCTATAGGTATCACAACCATAGGCTACGATACTAAGACATAGATATCAAGTATATATTTGCAACACCACTATACATATACTATATCTATATACCCTCACAAATAGTTATAACATCTATAGCCCCACATCTATATATACAGTGCCCTTATGTATGTATGTATATATATATATATATATATATATATATATATATATATATATATATATATATATATATATATATATATATATATATATATATAAGGGTGATGGGATAGTATGTGATATATATATATATATATATATATATATATATATATATATATATATATATATATATATATATATATATATATATATATATCACATACTATCCCATCACCCTCACAACTTATACCCATATATACATCATGTCACAAATCTGAACTAAACTCACATGTACATACTACTATATATGTTATGTATATCCTATAACTCTTATAACCTCACAAATCTACCAACACTGTAAACCAGACCTGACCTATACCTTGTTAGTAGCCTATACCCAATCTATGCATATAACAGATCTATGTATCAACTAATATACAAACCCACACATCCCATAAATCCTCAAGAAACTCGTGCCTCAAACTCACATATAGACATGTGGCTGAACTCATACTGAAATATCTCAGAAAACTGAGATATCTCATATATGAACCTGGACCCAAACTTAGTTAGCAACCCCACACACATATCAAATGTATATATCAAACTCATGAAACTGAACGCAAACCCTCATCCATACACCTCCTACTCAAACTCAGAAACTGAGCTCTATATCCCATGTACAAATCACTCTGAAACTGGAACCCAACTTATGCATATATCATCAACATCACAGATCATAATACCTATATATAAATATTAGGAAACTGGGTTCAAACCCAAATACAACTCAATAGCAATACATAAACCCAACAACAGTCAAATCCAAACTATAGCAGTGGTGCCAAACAAACCAAAGTGAATCATGCATATTAAATGTGTGTGAAGAGTGTGTCAAAGCCATGGTGAGTGAAGTGTGTGTCCAAACAAGTGTGTGCCAAGCCAAGTATCAGTACGCATGTCACAGAGGGTATGAAGTGTGAGAGCAGCAGTGTCGAGTGTGTGGCAGAGTGAATGAGTGAGTGATAGAGTGTCAAACCAGTATCAATACAGTGAAGTGTTAAAGTGAGTGTCTAGCATGCATTAGGGTGTGTCAAGTGTCCTGAATGTGTCCAACAAGGTGTCAAAAGAATGTCAATCACATGGTATCAGAGAATAACATAGAGTATCAGAGTTCTTTGAAGAACAGTGTGCGTGCGTGTGTGTCGAGCTTTTGTGGGACATATGTGTCATAGAAATGTTTCGTGGAGGAGTGTCATCATGTTAACTACGTGTCAAGGTGTCCTCTGAGTAAATAAGGTTGTATCCAAGTGTCGAAGTAGTATCAAACAGAAAGTGTATCAGAACAGTGAAAACGTGTGCGTGTGTGAGTTGACTGACCTCTGCGAGAGGGATTTTTCCTCTAATACCCAACCAAATCAACCCAGTCTTCATGAGCCACATGTCAGAGTTTGCCCCTACAATTACCAACTGGTGGCACATCAAACCGTGTCGTGTCCAGCATGTTTGGACACGTGGGTAACAGGACAGTGCACAGTTTGTGTGCGAGTGTCCCCGTGTCCAATCTGACACAGGACACTAAAACCAATTCAGAGTTACAGAATATTAACCTACACATCTAGGGCTACACAAACATGTAATTAGTGTAGAAAATTAAGAACAAAATGTTCTAAAAGGCATTTCATCGAACACCTTGAATCTCTCTTTGATACCCCTCCGATATGTGCCTTAAATGGATTCGATTTCTAACCAAACTTAGCCTAGGGTTAGGGGGACCCTAAATGAATGCATCTATGGTGAGAACTCGGGAAATTAATAGGTTTAAAGATCATTACAATCTCAATATAAAAAACCCCTTGAAACGATCCCATACCAATTTTTATGGTCAAATTGCTCCCAATCCTTGCTAGCTAGCTAATAGAGATCTCATCTACACAAGGGAAGTGTATTGCAATTGATTTGGTCCAATTTGGAGTTGATTTAGTGAAAGGAGACAAATTTGGGGAAGAACACAAATTAGGGTTAGGGTTTGTAATGAAAGAGGCAAGAGGGGGCTATGTGAACTTATATGGGGGGGAATCCCTCCTTGGCTGACCATAGATGTTCCTAGGGTTATGGTTAGGTCCAATTTAGTTTATAGGCCTTTTCAAGGTGTAATTTCAAGCCTTTTAGGTAAAGGCCCAAACTAGATTAGGTTTCTACAAATATCTTAGGTTCAACATAATATCTAAATATTCTAGAACTTAGCTAACTTATTTAATTCTACTAACTAAGCTTCTAAGGTCATGATCAACATCTAGATTAGGGTAATTCAAGGGTTAGACCTAATATAACAATTAGCACATTATTTATTAAATAAAATTCAAAAAAAAATAATTCATAAATTACCAAAATACCCTTAGCCTAAAAGGTGGGTAGTGAACTAATCTAATCACATTAGCTAGGTCTCTATGGTCATGGTTAGTCTCTAGGCTAAGTAGTTCTAAGGTTTCACTAGCAAGGGACACAATCACAATCAATCAATTTAAATATTACTAAAATAATTAAAAATCACCAATTTATCATTAACATTATTTAAAAATATTATTTAACAATTAACATGATCAATTTTTACAAATTTCAAAATTACCCTTATTTTAGAAAAGTGGTAGTTGTAGAACCCCAGAGGGGGTGAATAGGGAAATAAAATAAATCTAAACACAAGAAGCTATATTACTGAAATAAAAAGAGAGTGAGAAAATCAAACACGCGATGTACCTGGTCTCCTCTCTAGAGGCAATCCAGTCCCGGAACTCTCTCCGGCTTAAATCCACTATTGAGTAAAATAGTACACACGAGTTTGGATCCGAAGAACTCGCCAACTTTAATACGAGTTTGGATTCGAAGAACTCGCCAACTTTTTACACACGAGTTTTCTTACGAAGGCTCGCCAACTTCAAAAAGGAAAGGAAGAGAACTGTTGATCTTCTAACATTTGAAGATCGAAAAGTACACTCTTTAATACTCTAGCACTTTTGGATTGAATGACAATTAAAAGCTTGGGTAGAGTAGTAATGGTGGAGCTATTGGTTGTTGAGAAATTTATGGCTTAAGTGGATGGCCTTCAAGAGAGAGAAGGAATCCATTTATATAGAAAACCAAGAGTAGGTAGCATTTAATGCTCCTGAATATAACCTAGATGGCATACCGTCGGTATGGACCGACATGCCGTCGGTATTCCGTTCTGAACAGTAACGGTAATAATTATATCTGTTGGGAAGCATTTAATGCTAGCAATTAATGCTAGTATTTGTCCATTCAAAAATCAAATCAGATAAACCGGTATACCGTCGGTATGTAGCGATATGCCGTCGGTATACCAATGTTCGTCACAGAACATTTTATGGCTAACAAAATGGTATACCGTCGGTATACCGTTGTATGCCGTCGGTATGTCGAAATTCGTCATAGAATATTTTTGTGGCTAACAAAACGGTATACCGTCGCTATACTGTTGTATGCCGTCGGTATGCCGAAGTTCGTCACAGAACATTTTGTGGCTCACAAAAAGGTATACCGTCGGTATACTGTTGTATGCCGTCGGTATGCCGAAGTTCGTCATAGAATATTTTGTGGCTCACAAAACGGTATACCGTCGGTATGCCGTAGTATACCGTCGGTACGTCGATATTTGTCACAGAACATTCTTGTGGCTCGGAAACGTTATACCGTCGGTATACAACGGTATACCGTCGATATGCCGTTCTTTTGGACATTGATTTTTTACTGGAAAATAGAAGAGCTTTATGTTTTGTCATCCAACCTTAGATGTTTACAGAAAGACCTAGACCTTGTACAGACTCGATATCTTGAATTTGCTGAGAGTCGTCTTTAAGGATCGCTGGTCTTTTCTTCAGTCTTTTTTTAGGAATTTTCATAAGGCTTTGATGACTCGGCTTGAATGGATAGAACTTATGTAGCAGAGCTTTTGAAAGAATATCAATCTAAAATACAGAGAAAACTAGACTACGAAGATGTTGTTAATGTTATCAAAATAAATTGTGCCAACAATCTCCCTTATTTTGATAATTGACAAAACAGAGAGAGAGAGCATCTTCAGGGAGTGACTCCCCCATAGGTAAACAACTCTCCCTCAATACATTTTCTTCCCCTTTGTCACTTAGGCAAAGATGGGAAATAGGTAAAAAAATTTAGCGATAAATAGTGAAAGCAATATGGTGGACAAAAGCATGCATATATTAGATATAGAAATAGGGTTCATGCTTGCGACGACATAAAAAAGATAAAACTCTCCTCCACGAGAGTGAGCAAGACAATATCAAAACATAAGAAACAGTCCCCATAGGACTACACACAACATAAAAAAACAAACTACTGGTCCCCGAAGGACCTCAAAGGACACACACTAAAATGACACCAATTTATTCTACCACCATCAACAGGAGCCTGCAACTACTCATCCGTCGGATCATCGTCTTGTCTACCCTGAGCACCGTAAAATATACCGAAAGGATCCATGCCGTCCGGGTACATGAATCTGTAGGCGTTAGGGTCAGAGAAGTGGGAGCCTTGGTACTGGGGATCCTGAAGGTTGAGATCCAGATAGGCATTCCGGTCCTGGAGAGTGCACTGGATGAAATAGGCTTGGTCATGGAAGCGACTCTGGATAAGGTTCCCAAGGCCGCGAGTGTTGGCCCTCATCTGCTCCTCCGCCTGAGCCATGCGCATGTCCAAATGCTGCTGGGTCAGCAGCATAAAACGTCCGGATGGAGGAGGGACAGAAGAAGGCGCAGTAGGAGAAGCGGCCGACGGTTCTTGGAAGGAAGACGCACGAGATGCTGATGCACCAAGGGTAGAACGGTAGACAGCAAGAAAGGAGGGTACGCCGTCCTACTGGCAGAGTGAAAGATCCATGTTCTTCGCCTCCAGGATAAGGGTGATGAAGGCGCCATAATTGAGGTATTGCTTCTCCGTGGGCAGGACAGAGAAGAAAGCATTGAGAAAGGTCTTAGGAAACGACCAAGTCTTTTTGGAGTAGAGGTAGTACATGCAGACGAGTGCGTCATTGGTGATCGCATCGTAGTTGTCGGCCTTGGGGTAGATGGTTTGGCAGATGATTCGATGGAGCTCGTAGTAGAACGGCTACAACTGCTTGGAAAGGGTCGGAATGGCCGGAGGATTGGGTTCCTTGCAAATGATGGCACAGAACTCGTCAAAGGAGACTTCGGCAGAAGGATAGAGATCGGCCAAGGTCGGCAGAGCATCTCCTTTGTTAGGGACCTCGAGAATTTCGGTAATGTCTCGAGCTGTCAGGCAAAAGTGGTGATCATTCACCATGGTCTCGATGGCGTTGTTCTGGAGATCGGGAACAAGATTGCAGTAGAATAGGTGCACCGCTATCGGGTAGACGGGCACCTGACGTCGCAGAAGAGATGAGAGGCCGGCCGACTCAAAGAGGGAGAGATGGCCGGAGAAAAGATTCCAGTTGATGGCCTTGCCTTTGAAAACATTATGGTTGGCAAAATATTGGAACCAAGCGTCGGCAGCTAGGACGGAGGTAAAGATTTTCGGATCATAGCCATAAGGAATAGGCACGAGAGTGAACGGGTTTACAGCGATAGAGGAGGAGCGAGGACGTTTGTGGGTTGCCATGGGTGGATGGAGAGGAATGAAGGAGAAGAGATAAAGAATGAAGAGGAGGAAGAAGAAGAAGGTTGAGTTTATAAAGGAAGAAGGAGAATTGGAAAAGGGTTTTTAAAAATATATGATAATTAATGAAGGGAGTAAATAGGGGGGAGTTTTAAAAACTGTGATGATGAAAGTAATTAATTAAAGAAGTGGAAGGGGTGGGATGGGATGGGAAGTTATGAGGGAGAGGATGAGTTAGATGGGTAGTTAATGAGAGATAGAAAGTGATTTGATGGGTAGTTAATGTGGGAAGTGGAAAAGGATAGTAGAAGAAATGGTGGGGCCCGAGGCAGATGTGACAGCCATTGTCCGCCTCAAACGGTATGACGTCGGTATACCGGCGTATACCGGTGGTATACCAATTTTATACACAGAACATAGTACTGAACACAAATTGGTCTGTCGTCAATATGCCGTCGTATACCGTCGGTGTGCCTTTGGAGGTAAGCTAAGTGTCCAAATGAATGCTGCTTAATTCTTGGCAGAGAAATATGAAACAATCCTCCGAGAGTGGTTTGGTGAAAATGTCGGCCAATTGATAAGTAGTGTCAATAAAATCAAGGCGGATATCCCCTTTTTGTTGATGGTCACGAAGAAAATGGTGTCTAATCTCAATGTGCTTCGTACGGGAGTAACAAATCGGGTTTTTCATGAGATTTATCGAGCTAGTGCTATCACATTTAATAGAGGTGCAAGTAAAAGAAATGCCATAGTCTACAAGTGTTTGTGACATCCAAAGAATTTGTGCACAACAGCATCCGGCCGCTATATACTCGGCCTCAGTAGTTGAAAGAGCAACAAAGTTTAGTTTCTTACTAAACCATGATACCAAAGATTTTCCAAGGAATTGACATGTGCCGCTAGTGCTTTTTCGGTCAATTTTGCATCCGACAAAATCTGCATCCGAGAAGGCATGAAGCTCAAAGGATGAAGATTTTTGATACCAAAGTCCCATATTAATGGTGCCTTTGAGATATTGAAAAATATGCTTTACAGCACATAAGTGCGACTCCTTTAGATTTGCTTGGTATCGTGCACAAAGACATACACTAAACATGATATTAGGTCAGCTAGCAGTTAGATAGTGTAAGCTACCGATCATACCTCGATACTTACGAATGTCGACCGAAGTACCATCTTTATCATTGTCATGTTTTGTCATTGTTGCCATAGAAGTCCTCATTGATTTGGATGAGTCAAGTTCGAAGCGTTTGGGAAGATCCTTTGTACATTTGGCTTGATTGATGAAGGTTCCTTTGGGTCCTTGTTTGATTTGCAAGCCCAAAAAGAATAATAGTTCGCCCATCATGCTCATTTCAAATTCATCCTGCATTACTTTAGCAAATTCTACACAAAGTGTATTGTTAGTAGAACCAAAGATAATGTCATCGACATAAATTTGTACTAATAAAAGTGTGCCATTAAGGGATTTGATGAAAAGTGTGGTGTCGACTTTGCCCTTAGAAAAATTGTGAGATATAAAGAAGGAACTAAGGCGCTCATACCAAGCACGAGGAGCTTGTTTGAGGCCATAAAGGGCTTTGTATAGTTTGAAGACATGATGAGAAAATTAAAAATCTTTAAAGCCAGGAGGTTGCTTAACATAAACTTCCTCTTTAATAATACCATTTAGAAAAGCATTTTTAACATCCATTTGAAAATTTTTGAAATCATTAAAGTAAACAAAAGCACATAGCATGCAAATGGATTCAAGACGAGCAACCGAAGCATAGGTTTCATCGTAGTCAATGCCTTCCTCTTGGTTATAGCCTTGAGCAACCAATCGGGCTTTGTTACGAGTTACTAACCCATCTTCATTAAGTTTATTGCGAAACACCCATTTAGTTTCGATAATGGGGTGGTTGTTAGATTTAGGGACAAGTTCCCAAACCTTGTTTCACTCAAATTGATTTAGCTATTCTTGCATCGCTATCATCCAAAATTCATCATAAAAAGTATCATTAATATTTTTAGGCTCTATTTGAGAAATAAAAGCCACATTTGCACAAAGATCACGAGTTGAGGATCTAGTACTTACACGGGATGAAGGATCACCAATAATAAGCTTCTTAGGATGATTAGGAACAAATCTCCATTCCTTTGGGAGATCCTCTTGAGGAGGCTCAAGTGGTGGAGAATCTTTTATTGGAGGGGTCATAATTTCATTGTTAGATGAAGAAGGACGAGGATCTCCAATAGAAGAATTCTCCAAACCAAAAGACATGTCATCAATATCATCGGATGAGGAGGATGTAGAAGAGTTAAGTTCATCAAAAGAGACATTAATTGACTCTTCGACAATGGAAAACCTTTACTATGTATTGAGTAGCCAAGGAAAATACCTTCATAAGCTTTTTCTTCAAACTTGCCTAAGTTGTCCTTGGTATTCAAAATAAAATATTTGCATCCAAAAACTTTAAAATACTCAATAGAGGGAATTTTGTCAAACCAAAGCTCATAAGGAGTCTTTTTAGAAATAGGTCTAATCAATGCCCTATTTATAACATGACATGTCGTGTTAACGGCTTCCACCCAAAAGTATTGGGGGAGCTTATATTGGTTTAACATAACCCGGGCCATATCGCCAAGGGTTCTATTCTTTTTCTCCACAACACCATTTTGTTGAGGAGTTCGTGGGCAAGCAAAATTATGACCAAAACCATTCTTTTCACAAAATCTTTTAAAATTAGCATTGTCAAATTCTCCTCCATGATCACTTCTAATCTTGTTAATAGAAATGCCTTTCTTATTTTGAACACGTTTACAAAATACAACAAATTCACGAAAAGTATCAGTTTTACTAGCAAGAAAACTAACCCAAGTAAATCTCGAAAAATCATCAACCAAATCAAAAGCATAAAGTTTGTCTCCAAGACTAGCTACTCTATTATGACCAAATAAATCCATATGAATAAGTTGAAGTGGTCTAGAGGTACTCATAGAGTTGATGGATTTGAAGGATGACTTGGTCAACTTACTTTTCTTACATTCTTCACATACCATATCCTTTTTGAAGGAGATACTTGAAAGTCCTCGTACAAGCTTCTTGGTTGCAAGAAGGTAAATGGTATCCATGTTGGCGTGTTCGAGCCTCATGTGCCAAAGCCAACTTTCACCATTCTTTGCAACTAAGCACCTATCATTGTTAGTACCTTCAACAAGATAGAGAACATAGATATTGTTTTCTTTAATGCCTTCATATACTATAGATTCACTAGAGCTATCGGTAATGAAGCATTTGAGTTTAACAAACTTAACATCATAACCATTATCCGTAAGATGACTGATACTGAGAAGATTGTGTTTGAGATTTGTAACAAGACAAACATTCTTAATACAAAGATAAGAAGGGGAACCGATATTACCATTTCCTATAATGTGGCCTTTTAGATTGTTACCAAAGGATATATGTCCTTTTTTTTTCATCGATAGCATTGTAAAAAGTGAAGCATCACCGGTCATGTGCCGTGAACAACCGCTATCGAGGATCCACTTGCTTCTAGCATGAGAAGGATTCTTTACCTACAACATAAGTTGAAGATGAACATTTTGGTAACCATGATTGTTTGGGTCCTTGATTGTTAGTCTTAGGAACCCATTTATAAACTTTCATATCAACTTGTTTCCTTGTCAGACAATAATTAGAAGTATGTCCAAGCAAACCACAATAGTTGCACATTATAGAAGATTTAGAAGAAAATGTGTGAGTATTATGCACATATGAAGCTTTAGTGCAAGGAGTTTTATCATGAGTGTTATGATGATGATAATAGAAGGCATGGTGTGAGGTGTTCTTCTTAACAAAGGGTCATTTCCTTGTGTTAGGATAGGACTTGTGTGTAGTATTCTTGTTCATGTAAGAGTTGTGACTAGTATTGTGATGAGTGTAGGCGTGTCTTGGAGCATATGTGCGAGTAGTATTCTTATCACCTAGTTTCTTACTCTGCACAAGAAGATCATTATATTTAGTAGAAGTATCATATTCTTTTCTATTTGCAGCTTGAACTTTATGCATAGCAAAATCATAAGCCCTTCTGAGGGATTGAATCTCATCATCCTTTTTCTTAATGATAACTTGAGATTCTTGTAACTTGAGTCGCAAAGACTCTATTTCATCCGTATCGGAAGCAGGAAATTTCCCTTTTACATCAATAAGGATATTTGAGAGTCTTTCTACTTCAAGTTAAAGGGCATCAACCTCTATTAGAGATTTCTTGTACTTATTTTTAACACCTTTGTGTTCCTCGTGTAGTTCAAGAATAGCATTTTCCAAGTCATCATAAGTGAGAGTATTTAAAGAGAGATCATCGAGTACCTCATCGGTTGTCATAAGACAAACGTTTGTATTGTATTTACAATCTTTATCGTTGTCTTAATCACTAGCACCGCTCTCACACGAGATGCTAGTGTTGGCGTATTTTCTGGAGGAAGAGCTTCGTTTGCTAGGCTTCTCGTACTTACTTGAGTCTTTTCTTATCATAGGGCAATCTCTCTTGATGTGACTGGTTCTTCTGCATTGGTAGCACGCCGGATCTTCATCGTTGTCCCATCTAAAGCGGTTGGCTTTGTTGAACTTGAGAATGTTTCGAAAATGCTTAGATGTGAGAGCTATTTCTTCATCATCATCCGACTCGTTGTCGTCGGAGCTATCATTTGAGTAGGATTTTGTAACTTTGAGAGCCAGAGACTTCTCCTACTCTTCGGCCTTCTCATTCTCCTTCCACTACAAGAAAAGTTACTTTTTACGGCATCGAAATTAAGGCATGCTTAGATTGTGTGCCGTAAATAATTGATTTACGACGTGCATTATACTGAACATCGTAAAGAAGATCAAAAATATATCACGTTACATATATTTATATTATTTACGATGTGTACTGAACGTCATAATTTTTTATACCAAAAAAATGATGCACAATATATCCCGCCAAAGCTAAAAAAGAATAGCGCCAATTTTTTGGCTGCAGCACGCGAGAACCCGCTCGACTAAAACCTTTTCAATCCCTCTCCCCCTCGTGCTCCATATTCTCTCATTGTCTCTCTCTCACTCTCAGGCCTCTTCTTTTTTCTCTCTCCCCTACCACCTACCGCTGCTCCTGGATCCATTTCTCCGCCTCACCTCCGACTCCCTCTCCGATTGTGAGGCCTAGCTCGCCTCCCTCTCCAACGGTGAGGTCCCGTTCGAGTGCACCTAGCAGTTGAAGGAGAAGGCGCTGGAGTTCGATCAACTCAAGAAGGTGGATGTGCTGAGGAGGGCCAAGAGCCTACGTGTGGAGGTCAAGGGGAGAAGGAGCGAAGGAACTTCGGGGCATTTTTTCTTGTCGTCTGTCTTCTTTAATTGATCACCTCTTCAAGATCGAGAGTTAGGATTTCTTCATCTTCTCTCTCGATTCCAATAAAACTTAATTCTAGGATAGGGTTTCCTTTTTCACACCTCATTCGAATCTAGGATTTTGATCCGTCCATTAATTTAGGGTTGGGGTTCCTGAGTTCATTCTCCTTTCCGTAATATATGTGGGAGAGCCGTGGTCTCGGACGATAAAGGTGACTACATATTTGTCTTTTAATAATCTGATTTGCTTTAATTTTTGGTGTTTTGCATCGTTTATGCAAATTTTACAGACAAATTTGAGGAAGAAGAGGAAGGGCGAAGGCCCGACAAGGAAGCCGACAGCGGAGTCGAGAGGTATGACGATGAAGACGATGAGGAGGAAGAAGAAGGTATGACAATTTTAGGGTTTCATAGTCCTTTTTGGGGGAAATTGAGTAGCATAAATAATCCACCTATAGGCACTATTCTTGTTAAATAGTATATGAAATGACTCAAAATAGGGAAGAAAGTTTCAAACTATTTGAAAAATAGGGAAGAAAAAGTTTCAAACTATTTGAAGTTAAAATTCAGCCATGAATGGTTGATTAGGGCTTCAAACTGAAGTCCAATTGGTTCTCAAAGGATCATTCACAATTTTAAAGTTTTGGTGCACCAGCAAAGATTTAGTAATCTCAAAGGGTCATTCACATATAAATGTTGGGATATGAGGCAGGAAAGCGCATAAATCAGATGAAAATTTTATTATAAATCCATATTGCTAAAGTGTAGTCCGAATTAAAGGGTTTAACACCCATAGTAGCGTTCAGCACTGATGCCTGATTATAAATCAAGCAACCTGACTCGTCTATCAGACATTGTTATTTATCTGTCCAACACTGTCACCTATATCAATATTTACGTATCAATGTCTAATCTTTGCTATTTCTATTAGATACATCCTTTCTTGAACACTTACAATTATTTTTTATGCTTTAGGTCTCGTTTAATAATGTAGATTCTTGTACTGCCGATAAAGCGGATTCAGTTACAGTTAAAATAGATGATTTTATGAAGGTGTGCTACCATCCATCTCTTTGTCCTATTTCTGATGAAACTCATGCTTATAAATTTGAACACTATCTAGTTTGGTAGGAAAGTTATGTCAAAACTTTATCTTCGTGATTGGCAGATCTTAGGAGAGATATCACCATTTCTTTCGCTATCTGAATTGAAAAAGTATGAGTTGTTGCCAGACAAGTTTAAGGGCATCTTGAAATGAGGCAAAACGGATCAGCTATTATAGGCTTTCATATAAATGGTTTGGCCTTTATTCCTTATATTTTTATTTTTTGCCTCTTAGTGTTTACAGCCTCTAGTTAATACATTTTTTAATGAATTATATTGGTTGATTTCCACTTTGTCAAATCCCCATATATGTGGAATGAAAGCACACAATTTCTCTTACTAAAAGAATGTAAGATCTGGGATCTGTCTTTCCTTTGGTGCTTTGATTGGACATGGAGATGTAGATTAGAGTAGTGGGCATCATTAATCAGTAATATAAGGGCAATTACTGATTGAAGGAGAAACTGATGGAAATGATGATGATATGGTTCATTGGCTGTCTGGATGCATCGAAGATTTATATTTAGAATGCTAAAGATTTGGGGCTTTCTTTCCTTCCATACAAACCACTCAATAGCCTGATAAAGCTTGTTCCCTGTGGAAATAACTGAAACTATCCAAAGCCAACTTCTTTGGTTTGTGTTTTAGTTCAATCGGACGTAGAGCCATTTTATATCGCTTTGACTATATATGTGATCTTAGTTAGGAGATGGTAGGATAAGTATAAGTTCTATATTTGTCCAACTTGCTGGAAAAATCATTTTCTACACTTTATGACATCTTTTTAACTGATACAAATACTGCATTTGATAGTAGAGTGTTATCAGTTCATAGTACAGTATGGTGTTCACCCAGTCAGTGTTAGTTGATTTCTTGTAGCATATTTCTGTGATGGTGAAGCTTATCTATTTATCTAAATCTTTTGGCAACTATAATTTGGAGCAAAATATTATCTGGTGAATGCTCTCTATTTTCTGACCTCCATCTTGTATTATCTCGTTCTTGTAGGATGGTAATAATGAATTATGGAGGTCTCCTGGAACCCCTATTTTTACTGCACCAGATTGCCCCTGATGTATGGGCTATAGGTGTTACATTGTACTGTATGATACTTGGTTATTTCCCATTTATAGGGGACTCTCTGCAAGATAACTTTGACAAGGTAGTTTGTCTTCTTAAAAGTTTGTATCTATAAAAAGTTCAGGTGTCGTTTACTATTTCTTATTGCAAAGCTATTATGTTTGTTTCAGATAGTTGATTTTCCGTTACATATTCCTGAACAAGTTGATCCATAAGTTAAGGATTTACTCCAAGGACTTCTTTCTAAAGGTCGGTAAAGCCGGTATCAATATTCTACTTTTTCCCCTTTTTTGGAGCCTTTTGTTCCTTTCTCATTAGCTTATTTTGCCTGCTTTCCCACACGTCATACGAAAACACCCATGTGCGTACTGGTATGTACACACATCACATACCCCTACAGAAGAAACACAATGAAAAGGAGCCACACCACATACTTGAAGACTGTCATTTGGACTTAAAGGATTAAAGAATAGCTTTGTAACATAGACAAATAGGAAAGTGGGTACAAACAAGCGCCTTAGATTATCTCGTACCCAGGTGAAACCTGTTAGAAAACTATCTTAAGTGATGAAACATGTAGAACATATGAACCTTACAAGCATTGAGCTACTTCTGCATTCTTTACGTTGACCCAAACATGCATTGAGCTATGGATCTGGTAAACACCAACATGGGTCAGGTCTGCTTGAATTAGTATGTGACGAATCATTTTCTAATTAGATTGACGATAGTGCATTTCCATTGGACTCTCACTCACCCAGTTTAAGCTCGAACTCGCCCTAATTGACCTAACCTTCACCTAGTATAGCATCATGATCTGTACCCTATACTCATCCATCTAGTTTTGAGTTAGACACATGTATTAGCAATACATGGTGACTGGACACAACATAGAATTTTAAGAAACAGAAACATGAAATAGAGATGATATATTAATGAAAAAATATTTGTGACAATATTGTTTTGTACTTATTCTAGTGTTAATGCAAAAATAAAATCATTAGCAAGAAAGAGAAGGTGGGATTATGGCACATTTTTCTCTCTTTCTATTTTATCTGCTATTGATGTAGCTTAATAAGTTATCCAGCTATACATGTCTTGGTTATGGCTGCTGCTTTTGTGGTTGCACTAGTAGTCTAAATATAGATGTTTTTGCATTTCAGGTATTACGTTAGGGAAGTGCTTCAGAGAAATTCATAAAGTTCATCATAAGAAATTTTCTACTACAAAAACTTTATGCTTTTTAGGTGAATTCCAATTTCTTTCTCTCTTATGCCTTTGACACAAGCTTTGTAGTTTTAAACTTTTGTTCATATCACCCTAACAAAAATATCTCACTATATTTATATTTTAACAATTATGTTTTAGTCTGTTTAACAAGCTAATTGATTTATCTTTAGAAATTTAGATGTCTGGAGTGAAAATGAGCTTGCAAATAACAACATTCTGTATAAAAGTTATGATAATGTCTAGAAAAGATAGCCTCAAAGATCTGCTAAATTGTTTTATGCATTAAGGCCTTACTAGTTCTAGTTGCTCTAGTTGTTACTTTAATCATTGATGCATTGGTTTATATACTCATGATGGACATTTTAGCTAGGAAAGTAGTGACAAGATTTCTCCACTACTTTGTATAAACAGTTTCTTTAATTTTTTGGAGATAAATCTCTTATATAAATAAATCAGTTTTGACTTGAGTTAGCAGGTTTAGTATTCACCCATTATACCAGGAATAAATAAATAAATCAGGTAACCAGAATAAAAGAAAATAGGCTTATCTTTTCAAGATAAAAGTACAGACATATAAAGTATTAGAATCAATTCCTAGAGAAGATCAAAAAGCTCTTATTCGATAAATACATAATTGTATCACATGGTTAATGTTAAGAAAAAAAGTAGTATCACGTGGTCAATGTTAAACAAATCCTGTTAAAGTAAGCCATAATCCGACAGGTTACGATTAGTGAGATTGCATGTACAAATCCTTATGATTTGGTCCCCTATGTGCCTCTTGGGCACAAGTGCTATAAACTTTGGGTAAACATCTTGAATCTGAGTGTCTTCATCCTCAAATTGTTGGCCGTTGGATTCATGTTCAGAAAATTAGCTAATAACTGTAAATATCATATGTTCCTGATAGAATTTGCAAAGTACCAATCCAATCTACATGAGAAAGTTGGTATCGACTAGAAACATATAATATTGGTCATATATTCTACTTTTCCTCAGGAGCTACTAATTTCTAACTACAAAACTGAGAAAATATTTGATCCTTTTTGACGAGAGAGAAATGTTTTCTACTTGATCATTTCAACTAATGGAAATGTTATTGAGTTTCTAGGCCAATGTGAAACTATGATTCCTTTGGTGATAATGACTTCGGATGACACTCATATTCCAACATTAAAACTTTTGGAGTCAAATTCTTATTTTGGAATGAAGGCCACACAAGTGAAACTCCTTAAGCAGGTTTCTCTCTCTCCCCCTCCCTAATCTCTGATATCTTTTCTTTTATGGTGCACCGTTGATTTAGCATTAATGATCTTTAATTAACACTTGTTCAGGAAAAGGTCGCATGCTTAGATGACAATGATGCACGACTTGCTTTGGACTCAAATGACAAGTATATGATTCATGTACCTATCATATATTGGCATGCATAAAATTTAAATGATCGACTCCATATTAATTAGTATATCTCTTGGAGGTAGAATATCTTAATATAATGGTACTATTTTTGGTGTTTTGCCATCTTCTCAGGCAATAAGATGGTCGAAAGTGGGTTATGTTCCTCCAAGATATAAATGGATTGCTCTTTAAGGTTCAACCACTCGTGTTCTAACTTCACTGATTTGTTGGTGAAGACTGTTCCTGTAGGCAATATTTTGATGTTGTTGTATGAATTGCTTTCTTTGTAGGCAATACAAGCTTCTTTACGTGTAAGCTCAACGAAAGGATACCATGTTAATTCTCTTGCTGTCCCTCGCAAAACAAAGGAAGCTATTGGAGGAATAACTAAGCTTACATATACTGAAGGTAATCCACTAGAAACTATTTGCTTTCCTTATCATTTACTATTCTATTAAATATTTTCTTTTTTCTTGTTTTCAACTTGAATTTGTTCTACTATTTACATTTTCCTGATGTTTATTTAAGTAACAAGGAACATGTTTAAATTTAGTGCACCCAAGTTCTAGCATTTTTTTTCAAATAAGATCTTAAAAATGCTCCTAACAGGTGCAAAATATTAGGCTCCATTGAATATGTCCAAACCATCTCACATGATAATCTTCCTCCATTTTATCCTCAAATAGAGTTACCTCCAGCTTCCCACAGATGCACATAGTTCCTATCATATCTTTTAATTCGATTTAGTGTATCCATCTCAAATTTCTGATATCAACACTTGAACTGAACAACCGTAGCACATAAAACATGGCAACTTACAGGCAATATTATGTTCCATGTAGGTGAAGCACTTGCATTACAAAGACTACAATCACTCAAATATTACCTAAACAACAAAAAAAATCTATACAACTTTTATAAATCTTTTACCCATTCAACAAAGCAATGTTCACATAATAATTTCTTGTCAAAGAGTATACAAGTCAAAAATTGGCTTTGGTGCTAGATCTTCAAGATGTGTCATATTCTGTGCATATTTGGTTTTGGGGCAATTTTCTGCTTTATATGACAACAAAAATCTGCATTAAATATGTCATAATTTTTGTTGTCGTGGCTTCAATATGAGATAGTTTGGATCATACAATTCTTTTTATGTTATGATTTTGTTGTCATATTCATGAATGACAGAAGGAAATTATGCTCTATTAATCTTTTCCCTTGAGATGGGCTATAACATGAATTCTGTAATTTAAATGCATGCATGCATTTAGCTTTGGTTTGCTGACACTAAATATATGACCTTCCAGGTTTGTGTTGGCTGGGACTTTGGAAAAGTTGATACCATGGAGGAGGCTCTAAAGTGCAAGTTCTCAATGTACCCTAATCTGAACTCCATGATGTGCTCAAATGCATGCTCTAAAGTTGATGTCTATATGGATTTAGTACTTTAGATGCAGTGACGATCGAAGATGCCTCTACTTAAGTTGCTTTTTGAATGCGAATGGATGGAAAGAATCAACATATTTTGTATTTACTATAAATTGATTTTGAATTTTAGTTGGTGATTTGAGATTCATAAGATTTGACATTATTATGGTTTCAATGAAAGTTAATACTTATAACAATTGGTGTGTTCATTGTAAAGTATTTTTGGATTTGGATGCAATGACATTAATGTTTTAATGAAAGTTATTATTTTTATAATTGTTGTATATATTATATGCTTTGTGATTGAATGTCAAAAGGTAAAATTGATTATACAAAAGGCAGGATTTTTTTAAAAAATTGAAGAGAATTTAAGGCGTGCAAAATATGTCCTAGTTGATGTTTAAATGATACTTTTTATGACATATAATGAATGTCATAATTGACTAATAAAGACATGCAAAGGAATGTCGAAAAAAAATATTAACGTCGTGCATCTAAATGCCATGATTGTGCATTAACGACGTGTATATGTGTGTCATGAATGTGCGTTAATGGCGTGCTAATACATGCCTTAAATTTCTTTTCACGGCACGCAATGAATGTCGTGAATGAGTATAGACGACGCACAAATAGATTTTAGACGACATGCAAAATATGTCGTCTAAACTACCATCTTTTTGCGGCATGGGCTAATACGGCGTTAGCATGTGCGCCGTCTAAAGTGTTTTACGGCGCACATTGTACACCGTGAAAACACATTTTTTTTGTAGTGTTCTCTTGCATGGATGATTCCTCTTGATCTTTTATTTCAAGTTCATGAGTCATAAGCTTCCCCATGAGGGTCTCAAGATTTATGGTTGTCAAGTCGTTCCCTTCAATGATGGCGGTAGCTTTAGGACTCCATCCTTTAGTCAATCATTTGAGAATTTTTTTGATCTTTTCATGAGCAGGATATTCCTTACCAAGAGAAGAAAGAGGGTTAATGATATCACCAAAACGTGTAAACATGCAAGTAATAGACTTATCTTGTTTCATCTTAAAAGATTCATATTCTTGTGTGAGTCTGCTAATCTTTGATTCTTTTACTTGTGATGTTCCATCATGTGTGACTTCTAGCAACTTTTAAATCTCATTTGAAGTCTTGCAAGTAGAGATCCTATTGAATTCACTGCTATCGAGAGCACTGTAAAGAGCGTTCATAGCCTTAGCGTCTCGACTAGCAAGCTTCTTGACATTCTCAGTGAGTTTGTTCCTAAGGGTGTCAGATACAACATCCTCAATAACTCCGGAAGGAGTAGGGAGACCATTTATCACATAATCCCATAAATCGAAATCTATGGACTTCAGATAGATGCTCATCCTATTCTTCCAATAGTTATAGTTAGTTCCATCAAATAGAGGAGGTCTATTTGTGGAGTGTCCCTCATTGTGGAATGTGTTGATACTAGGGTTAGTGGCCATGGATCACTCTAAGGGTGTAAATCCAAATCAAGAGAACAAAGCTCTGATACCAATTGTAGAACCCTAGAGGAGGGGTGAATAGGAAAATAAAATAAATCTAAACACAAGAAGCTATATTACTGAAATAAAAAGAGAGAGTGAGAAAATCAAACACGCGATGTATCCTGGTCTCCTCCCTAGAGGCAATCCAGTCCCGGAACTCTCTTCGGCTTAAATCCACTATTGAGTAAAATAGTACACACGAGTTTGGATCCGAAGAACTCACCAACTTTAATACGAGTTTGGATCCGAAGAACTCGCCAACTTTAATACGAGTTTGGATCCGAAGAACTCGCCAACTTTTTACACACGAGTTTTCTTACGAAGGCTCGCCAACTTCAAAAAGGAAAGGAAGAGAACTGTTGATCTTCTAACATTTGAAGATCGAAAAGTACACTCTTGAATACTCTAGCACTTTTGGATTGAATGACAATTAAAAGCTTGGGTAGAGTAGTAATGGTGGAGCTATTGGTTGTTGAGAAATTTATGGCTTAAGTGGATGGCCTTCAAGAGAGAGAAGGAATCCATTTATATAGAAAACCAAGAGTAGGTAGCATTTAATGCTCCTGAATATAACCTAGATGGCATACCGTCGGTATGGACCGGCATGTCGTCGGTATTCCATTCTGAACAGTAACGATAATAATTATATCTGTTGGGAAGCATTTAATGCTAGCAATTAATGCTAATATTTGTCCATTCAAAAATTAAATCAGATAAGCCGGTATACCGTCAGTATGCAGCGATATGCCGTCGGTATACCGATGTTCGTCACAGAACATTTTATGGCTAACAAAATGGTATACAGTCGGTATACCGTTGTATGCCGTCGATATGCCAAAATTCGTCACAGAATATTTTTGTGGCTAACAAAACGGTATACCGTCGCTACACTATTGTATGCCGTCGGTATGCCGAAGTTCGTCACAGAACATTTTGTGGCTCACAAAAAGGTATATCGTCGGTATACTATTGTATGCCGTCGGTATGCCGAAGTTCATCACAGAAATTTTGTGGCTCACAAAAAGGTATACCGTCAGTATGTCGTAGTATACCGTCGGTACGCCAATGTTTGTCACAGAACATTCTTGTGGCTCAGAAATGGTATACCGTTGGTAAACAGCGGTATACCATCGGTATGTCGTTCTTTTGGACATTGATTTTTGACTGAAAAAATAGAAGAGCTTTACGTTTTGTCATCCAACCTTAGGTGTTTACAGAAAGACCTAGACCTTGTACAGACTCGATATCTTGAATTCGTTGAAAGCCGTCTTTAAGGATCGCTGGTCTTTTCTTCAGTCTTCTTTTAGGAATTTTCATAAGGCTTTGATGACTCGGCTTGAATAGACAGAACTTATGTAGTAGAGCTTTTGAAAGAATATCAATCTGAAATACAGAGAAAACTAGACTACAAAGATGCTGTTAATGTTATCAAAATAAACTGTGCCAATAGTAGTTACAGCTACAAATGTGTTCCTGAATCTCGATTGATCCAATCACTGGCTTGATTTTGTTTGATCAATTGAATGAAATGGAATCGAATCAAATGCTTACCAGACTGCTATCGCATTCTTGATTGAAACAGTGAACCCAACCGATCCAATCAATCTCGACAGTAGACTTCTCCTATGAGTTCATTTGTCATAGGGAGGAGAAATTGATCAATCAAAATAATCAAAGAGTAGATCGTGCAATTTCGAGTTTGAACAGTTCTAAAGTATAAATTGAAATTCATTGTGATTTAGATCGATCGTCGGAGGAAAAAGATGACGATCCATGGTAGAGAACGCCGAGAAAGACGAAGATCTGCGCACTATTATCGCCGGAGAAGAACGAATCGCTGGAGGCTTCTCCTACATCGCCTAGTCGCCGGGAAGAAGCCACCTCGCCATCGTCGTCGCCGAGGAAGATGAAGCCGTCGGAAGGAAGCTTCTTGCGTCATCGGAAGAACAGAGCCTAGCTGTTGTCGATCGAGGTTGTAGAGGATTCCTCCATGGCAGATCTCAGAAGCTAGGGTTAGGGTTCGGGGAAAGCTTAACATAGAGAAAAAGGAGAAGGAGAGAAGAATTCAAAATTTTGGGGGCAGAGCTATGCTCTCAATATCAGAATAGTAGAGAAAATAAGAAAGAGAGAGAGTAAGAGCCCTTAAATAGAGCTGAGAGTAACTATAAGGAATTACAAAAAAGAAAATAGTTTTATTACAAAAACATTGGTTTTATTACAAACTAGGTCAAAAGTTTGTTAGAGCGTTGTTAGGAGTTGTTAGGTGGTTAGAAAAAAGTGAAGTTTGTTAGAATTAGGAATATTCTAGATTTTCTTTAATCTTGATTAATAAAGTAACTAATCATTTGACTAAAATCACTAGAACCTTCCTACTTTGTAATCCCTAATAATGATAATGAGGTTATTAGAAAAATTAATATCCCATAAAATAACTTAATAATTATTATTTTTAAAATTTCGAACATCATAAAAAATATTAAACTTTATTAATTCGGGGAAAGTGGGGTTACAAATCTCCCCCCTTCGAAACTTTCATCCTCGAAATTTCAGGGGTTGGTAGAGATGAACAAAAGATCAAATAAGGAGTTATTAGGTACTAAGAAACAAATAGTAAGGCAAGGAGACTACAGAAACAAGGCACGAATAGGAAACAAGGAAGTTTTAAGAAAATCTAAGTGCTAAGAGGAAATCTAAAGGAAAAATTGGATTGCGAGTCGCGATCCACGGTCTTCTCCATCCATGCGAGAAATGCCCTCGTCTTTAGTATTCATCCAGATGGAATCGTCTCCACTTCTTCAGCTGTCATGAGGTATGCCAGTCCCTACGGCTGTGCTTCATGCGGTTGCTGAGTCTGAAGAGGTGGGTCCCTCTACTGAGGTCCTAGTGCTCCTCGTGCTTATCCATGGGCAATACGTTCAGCGGCCTGTTGGCAATCCTTTATCTGGTAGACAGACGATTTGCAAAACAAGTATAGCCCCAATCTCTTGTAGCACTCATCGAAGTGATGTCCTGGGTGATGGCAATAAGTGCAAGTGGTCGCCATCTGGGTCTACTTCGGTGACTAGGGTGGAAACGTCTTCGCCTGTTTGTGATGTTGCTTCGGTGGGTCATGGTTGCTGCTAGTGCCAACATCTCTATCCCTCTTGGTCTACGGCTTCATGTCCTTCTCGACTCCTTGGGCAACTTTGAGAATGTTTGCATGAGTCGTCACCCTGCTAGTGGTAACCGTCTGGTGAATCTCTCGAGCAAGTCCTTTCTTGAACCTCCGGGCTCTCTCCTGCAGGGTGCTCACCAGGTTCTCTGTAAAGCGGTTGAGTCTGTTGAACTCTGAAGTGTACTCGTCTACGGTCATGCTGCCCTACTGTAGTGACTTGAACTGGCTCTCAAGCTCGTCTCAGGCGACCTCCGGGAAGAACTTCTTCTTGAGCAGACTCTTAAAGTCTGCCAAGAGATGTCAGGAAGCGGCTGGTTGTGGCTCCTCTCTAAACCAAGCTCGGGCGACGTCGTACAACTACATGCTAATTGCCTCGACCTGTAGGTCCTCAGGAACACGGGCGATCTGGAGTAGCCTCTTAGCATTTCTAGCCATTTGTCAGCGTAGAGAATCCCCTCTGTCCCGTAGAACTACAGGGGCTTGAGATTCTTGAAATCTCTAGTTGTAACCACCACTTTTCTAAAATAAGGGTATTTTGGCAATTATGTGATTTTTATTTTTTAGATCAATTTATAATATTTTAATTAGTATTGTGTTAGCAGTCGGTTTAACCTTAGCTAACCATGATTAGAGACTAACCATGACATTAGAAACCTAATTACCTATCACACTCACTTTTTCTAATTATGGGTATTTTAGTCGTTATGCATTATTCGTATTTTATTGATTGTTGTGTAGCTTTGATTGATGTTTCGGGTGGTAGAAGATGATTTAACCTTAGTCAACCTTGAGTAGGAGACTAATCATGCAATTAGAATTATTTTTGTCCTTTTAGATTTTATTTTAGAGCTATGTCCAAATTAGGAAGCTATTAAATCATTTTTAAGTTATTTTTCCATAAAGCCTTTTTGTCATTGGGCTTTTAACTTAACTTGAGAGGGTGTTTGGCCCATGAGCAAACCATGATCCAAACCCTAACCCTAGTGACCGGCCAACACAGCCCTCCCCCTACCTATAAACATGCATGTATGGCCAAGACACCACTTTACAAACCCTAGTTTTCCAAATTCTCCAAAAATCCTAACTTTCTCATCCGGCATCCGATTCACCTCAAACGAATTGCGTTGCGACCGTGGGGAGGAGGAGAACTTGTTGGAGCATTGCTAGCAAGGACTTGGAGGCGTTCGCTCGAGAGAAATCGGTCGTCAAAGCGCTCGAGGATTCACTTTTATTGAGATTCCAATTAGGTAAACCTCATTCTACCATTGTTCCTTCTGAAATTTCTGCATTTTAGCATCCATATAGGTACCCTCGACCTGTAGGTTTAGTTTCGTTCGATTTTGTGTCCGTTCGATGTGCATATCAGATACGTATGGGAGTTACAACATAGGTGTTCGACGAAATTACCCAATGGATTGAAACTTATTATTTTTCGAATCTATTTATATATTTGGATAGCCCTAGACATAAGGATCCTGACCCCATAGTTTTCAATACGAATCGGGCTCGTATTCGTGTCCAAACAGGATACGAACATGCTGCACGCGCAGGCCGCGCGCGTGCCCTGCTGCTGCGTGTTGATTATGCGATGCACAGGCCATGTGGTCATGTGCCACTTGGCGTCTAGGTGGGGGCAACGTCCATGGATACGTCCCCTAAGTTTCGTGTTGTCTCGATTCGAATCAAGTGAGAAATTGCGACCGCACGGGTCGACACACGCACGCGCATGCGCACAGGTGCCGCTGACACGGCCCTCGTGCCGACACGCGTGGACACGTAGACTCGATCAGATGTGTCCTACGTGTAGCCCTATACCTAGCCTATCCTAGGACACGGTTTCGACTCCGTGAGTACCCGAGCACGTCACACACATCGAGACCAACGTATTTGCCAAGTTTCGCGGGTTCTAGTTGTGATTGTACGTTTTGGGTCGTTATGTTGATTTTGGGTTTTTCGACATTCGAAATTGAATCGAATGTATGAATATTTGTTTTCTTGATTTTTAACCAACAAATTCTTGGTTTATGACTCGTATATGATATTTTGGACTTAGGGAAGCGATCTTTGGATTTATATCCTATTTATTTACTATTTATGTATATATTTTTGGGTTTCCCCTTTATGTATATATATATATATATATATATATATATATATATATATATATATATATATATATATATGTATGTATATATATTTTTTTATATATATAGCTATATGTGTATTCTCTGACCGTTTCATTCTTGCTTGGGCATATTTACTTGTTATAGACTAGTTTACTTGTTGCAGTCACGATATTATCACGGATTAGTACTATATGGATCTTTTCATGCGATGTTATCCCCTCGGATACATAGGGTATATTGTGCTCATGTACTTTATCATGTGCATCGTCTACTCTTGCATTCGTATTTATTCATGTATACTCATGTGACATTCATGTACACTCATGATCATGTGAGCCTTCATGTATAACCCAGTGTTCATGTGGACTAGCTATCCATGTAACACACTACTTTCATGTGCAATAACATAACCTGGACAGATCCTTATGTACTGATTGGGGCAGGGGGAGTATTTATTTGGTTATGTGATCTACACCATTTTCATGTACAACTTCAAACTAGATTTAAGTCATGTATAACCTAAGCCTGTTTACATAACCAAACATGTGCTCTAAATCACGTAGTTAGTTCAGTTTTCTTATCTATATCATGTATATCTATTTCCACTATATCATGTTCTTTCTTTTACAGTCTTTCTACTATTTCTTTACAGCAGTTCATGTATATTATTCTATAGCTTGTTTCATATTTTCTTTCATGTTATGATCTGTGTGAGAGATATGTATTCGTTCCTGTCCTGACTGGACCATTGAAAATATTACAGATGATGAGGATTGCTGCGATACTTACTATGGAGCAGGCCTAGTTGACACAGGTGACCTGGACCCTCAGCAGGATCCAGTAGTTGCTGAGAACTTGCCATTAGCTTAGTCTAGACTTATCTTATTATCTATTTTTATGAAACATTTGAGATTGTATCGAGATATTATTTATGGTGTTGATAACACTGAGACTTTTCATTTGTTGTATTTCTCTTGTAGATTTTATATCTATATTATCGTGCTGATTATCTACCTCTAGTGGTGATTGAGATTGTATCCTCTTATGATTATCCTCTGTTTGGAAAGTATATCATTTTATGTTAGTTGCGATTGTGGCCTAGAACAGCATTCTACCGTCGACACTGTCGCGTAGGCTGGACGTACCTACTTCTCGTGCCCTTACACTGGTTACGGGTCGTGATATATTTTTAGTGGTGGCCCATGTAGGTCCAGATTCGCATTAGTGCGATGTTGTGGTAATACGGCAACTTAGTTGTACTACATGAGCCTGTTATAGAGTATAGGAAGTAAAGTGTTAAAAAAAGAGGATACTCAATCACTGTTAGGATTCCTTGAGAGATTCCTGGGACGACCCTTGAGAATCTTATTTTAACTTCGATTTAAAATCTTTTTCCTTGATTTGTTTCACCCATTACTCATTTGATTCACCCATTGCTCCTTGTTACTGAACTTGATTTTGATGGATTTATTGTTGAATTTTGAATATTGATGATTAGTTGAGTTTGTACTTAAATATATATATATTTTTTTCTTTATTTTATTTTTGGAATTTAGGGTATAACCTGATAACATACTTGATAAGGACAGTGAGAAAGGTATATGTCTACTTTTATTGTGGTATTAGAATTTATCGCAGTCATACTGGCTAGCATGACAAGGACGTACAGCCTGATTTAGATATACTTATCCTAGTTATGGAATCTAAATTTTCTTGCAACCATACCGGTTGGCATGGTAAGAATTCTAAATAACATGATTATAGGGTATATACCTTAGTTACGGACTCTATTGTTTATTGCATCTATGCTTACTGGCATGGCAAAATTCTAGCAACATAATTTCAGGAAGACGTGTATGGTTATCCGATTATATCTTAAAATTGGTTCATTCCTTTTGAACAGATGAGCAAGAGCAGATTTTATCATTATTTCTTTCTTGCCATTATTTCTTATATTCCTATTTTTTCTTATCTTAGTTAACTCTGTCCCAATTATATCAATCACCTATCTCGTATCTAATTCTGTCATCTATACTTTGAAACCTTTGAATCTCTATATCTCTTTACCTTGGAAAGGTCAAGGAAGTGACGTAAATCATCTAGCTCGGAAAGGACATAATTTGATATCTCATGATAATCTAGATAGGAATATAATATGATGGACCTTGGTATAGAATTTTGATATAGAGATGCGGTAAAGATTGGGAATAAAATCAAGAGATTTATATTATCAATTTAGGAACGATCACACATAGAGAACTTTTTTGGATATAAATAATTCATAGATGTATTTCCTAGCTGACGAGGATATTCGAGGTCGGCATAGTTTGAGGACTTCGATAAATTTTGGTTATTGATTCTTGAGATGTTTTACTTTAAGGCTATGATATTAAATTAGGGATTTAGTAATAGAGAAGAGATTTTAACTGTATTCGACGGTAATACGAAATTGAATAAGATATTGCAAGAAAATGGCTTAGAACAAGAAAGAACACAAGGATTTTTGAGTTATAGAAAATGTAGAGATTTTTGAGAAAATTTTAAATTTAAGAAGAATAATATTTGAGGGTGTACGTTGAAGGAAATATGAAGGTTGATTTTATAATAGAGAATAAGTTTTATAAGGCCTAGTGGTTTTATATTGAATAACACGAGGAGAGTAATTTGAACAAGTTCAAAGATTTCATAAAACTTGATTTAGAGGTTTCGGATCTAATTTAAGACAAGGTGGAAGAATTTGGATTTAAAGATGATTAAGTGGTTAGTATTGAGTGCTAATAAATAAAATGGTACGCTTTATGAGTAATGTTTTGGAATTTAGGAATTGAACCTATAATGATCATGACAAGGTCCAATCTTCATAACAAAAGGGTATAAATTCTTGGTGGTAGTCAAATAAAGGTTGATTTTCATATTTGGACTTATGAGATAAATATATGATTGGCAAATGATGATTAGATAACACTACAAGAAATATTGGTTTTTACGGCGTGCAAAGTATGCCGTAAAAAGTTTTTACGGCGTTCAATGTATGCCGCAGTGAAAGCCGTATTTGCCCGCGTCGTAAAAAGTCACTAGTTTTTACGGCGTTCAATGTATGCCGTGAATACACTGTTTGCACGGCATGCAATGGATGCCGTGTATACACAATAAATTACGACATTTCTTGTATGTCGTGGAAAGTATAAACTAGACATCAATTACTCTTTAATGCACAGATATTATGACATATAACGTATGTCGTAAAAAGTACTGAATACACATAAATTAGGACATATTATGCACGCCTTAATTTCTCTTCAATTTTTTTTTAAAAAAAACAAATCATGCTTTAATAGTAATCAATTTTACCATTGACAACAAACCACAAAAGAATAAGACGTCATTGATCCAACAAGATATAATTACGAAAAATAATATCAAATGATCCAACAATTACGAAAAATAATAACTTTCACTTTGACAATAATATGTAATGATCCAAATCCTAAGTTTATCCAGCAAATACGAGAAAGCATAACTTTCACTTAGACAATAATATCTAATGATCTAAATCCAAAATTTATGTAACAATTACGAAAAAGCAAACTTTCACTTAAACATTAATATCTAATGATCCAAACCCAAAATTTATACATCAAAACATAATGTCGAACAACAACTAGCCCACCATCTTCACCAGCATAACCTGCCCTCTGTCCGACAATCTCTCATCCCATGTCTGCAACCTACACAAAAGCAAAAGAGGTAGTTGATATGAGCATCTGGATTATGCAATCTACAGACATTTCGTTAATTTCTGACATATATTTATGTTACACAGGTTTATATGTTTATATATGTATACAATAAATTCTGTTTTTGTATCATGTCATCTCCTGATCTCTGGATCCAGTTCCAGATGATGACCGGTCTGGATCCATATATACAGGTTAAATATCTATCATTTTTTGTCTAAAAAAGGTTTGAATAAACAAAGATACTCAAGAGCTTTGTGCTTCACAATTATTTATTTCCTCCAAGCAACATTAGCACTCAAATTTTCAATCATAAGCCAGAAAGAGAAAGAGGAATTTTCACTCTGTGACAGTTGCATTGAAAGAACTTTATGCTATGCAAAAAATAGTTTAGCAAACAAACACTACAAGAAAAATAACAAAAATGATTTTGAAACCACCATTATTATGGTTATGAAAAAAACATCCCATTTTTTTATCTGTTGGTATCATGCAAATATAAGCCACACCTTTTAGTGGTGCGATTCTTGACATCTTATCACCTAAAATTCCTTTCATATTCCTTTGAAAGTTGCATCTTTTAAATACTAGAATAACATGATTGTCAAACGGCTAACTGAAGTTTCTGTACTCAGTAACTTAACATGCAGATACTGACCAAGTAAAAGTCATAATTCATCAGTGATGATATTGAGAAAGCTCACCGAATAATATGGAACTGCAGACACTACGTTCATGGGCTCAGGAGCATCCGAGGGAGACAAGGCGTAAAGGGCAGCCTGGTATAGTTGAGTTGAGCCGGTGACAACTATGATATGGCGGCCCTCGGTGACAGCATTGCCGACCAGCTTGTACAGGCGACGGATCTCCTTGCCGAATTCCGGCTCGAGGAACCAGCATATATTGGTGACATCTGAGAAGTAGCTCATGGTATCCCACCCTTGGATCAGAATGGATGCCTGGTCTCCCATACCACGCCAGAAACTCTCGAACATGGTTGGATCGCCACTGCAAAATGAGTTAATGCAAGAAAAACCGAGTTCATATGTACAACAAAAACAACAACAAAGCCTCTATCCCAAATTATTTTTATGCAAAACAAATAAAAAAATCCTTTTTATTTTTATTCATGATGTATCCTATCCTATCTTCTTAGCTTTTGTTTAGTACAGTCAACAGTAGTACTCATCATAGAATTTTGAATTTTGATCTTTAGATCTTAAATCCAGTGATAGTTGATTTTGCCTCTTGTCACAATTGTCTGTGTATCAGTTGAAACTTGGTTAATTACAATATGTTGTCTCCTCGTGCAAAAGGATAAAAGGTTAAGTGAACATACCCATGCTTCGAAAACATTTGAATCGACTCCTGAACGGAGTAATATGTATTGTTATTTGAATGAGAATTAGGTACCCTCTTGATAGCACAGAAAGGTGTCGCCCTTCCTTTAGATGAGTGCCACCTATCCCACTTAAAATCCCAAGGCCTGCGTGCATGCACCAATTCAAGACTGGCTATGCATTTTCATATTTTAAGGAAATAGGTATAGTTTGCAGTATCGGACAACACCGATACAATCGATATCGATATGGTTTGGCATGTTCCGATCCGATACCGACATTGGGGGTCTCTTTCCCAATCTATTAGGTAAAGAAATTTGAACAACAAAGACTAATTAACAAGAATGTAAAAGCATATTAAGATTGTTGTAAAAGCATGTAAATGAAAATACGTGAACCTGCCGATAGTGTCGATATTGTCGATCCTGATACTCATAGGAAGTGTCCGATACTGATACTGTGAACCTTGGAAATACGTGATAATCATCCAACACGCCCTTGTATTCTATTAAGAGTTGATGTAAGCCTTTTTTGTTTTTTTTTGCCCACAGTGCTTTCTATTTATGGCACAGCTTATACCTACCTAAGTTTCATTTGTATTTTCCATCTTCAAAATCAATACATGTCCAATGTTTGCTCGGTTGTGATTACCTTGAGATCAGTCTCAACCCTATGTGATCCGAGATTATCAAGATTTCAGGAACCTTCAGGATGGGTGGACCAACAAATTTCGTAGGTCATGCCAAATTTTTCGGCAATATCGGTCATCTCCAAGCAAAAAGGTATTAATTTGAGAGAGATTTCACGACTGTGATACAAGATCTCAGTTCTCATCCTTGGACCGAGAGATGCACCTTATCTCTGGTTGCCTCGCGCCTTTTCCTAATCCTTTCAATATGGGAATTGCTATCAATTGGTGCATTTATGGAGAATTGAGAGGTCGTTCGATCGTCTATTGATATGTGGAAGGCTTACAATCCTTTCTTAGACACATGGAAACTATTGAGACTAATCCAGATATACTTTCTTATCATGACTAAAGCTGTTTATGAATTGGAGAATGCAATTTCAAACTTTACCCCTTATACTTTCTTGCATGATTAAATAAAGAAAAAATTTGAAATGACTGCTGATATAGTAACATTTTATAAAAACTGAATAGACTTCTAACTATAGTACATGTGTTAATGAAGTCAAAGATGATCTTTGATACATCCCAGATAGTTTCCTACGATTGTGTGGAGACCTATGTTACAGACAATGCGACACTGACACGAGTTAAGATCTTTTTCATGTCCTAGTGTAATCTTGTGCATCTACGTCGTGTTCACATGATGCCACACAGACACGGCAAAACAAAATTACGTCAAATGTCAAATTTGAACTACTATATCGGTTTACACCCTCTCTGGCCAGATGAGGCTGTCAAAGTTTCAGATTCAAGTAAAACCTGAAGCCGACCACGAATACTCTGTTTCGATTTCTGTATCTGAATCCGACCAGGGATTCTTTTCTTAACATCCAAATCCATTTTTGTTTTTGTTTTAAAACATCGGTCGGATTGGTGGGCTATATATAAGAAAGGAGACTTTTCATATTTGTAGAAATTTGAACCTGCCCAGAAACCATTTTAGGTTTGCCTTTTTAACATCCATACCCTGTTTTTGTTTTTATTTTAAAAGAGCCATAGCTGCCTACAACAGTCTAAAAGAACTCCATGAATACAATATTAGGGATAGACATTTAAAATGCTGCCAAACATAAATTCCAGAACATTATACGCCTCATAAGAACTCAACAATGTAACTTATCATAATTCATAACCCTAAAAAAGTTCATAAACATACAGAAACAAAGTTGCCTGCAATTGTGTGATTGGAGAGTACTTGTGTTACACGGACGCGACCACGGAATACTGACTCAGTGTGACACTGACACGAGATAGATTTTGGCATCTCCATCTCTAAGTGTATTTTCATGTGGCTAATTCTAAGGGCACAATATTTTGCTAGGGGCTATCCCTTACTAGGGGACAGCCCATGAAAGTGGAACTTTTACTGGGGACAGCCCAAATTTTACTTGGGGCTAGCCTCCCCCCCCTCCCTCCCCCCAAATTCCATTAGGGTTTCTCCTTGGACACCGGGGAAGGAGGAGGCAGAGGAGGAGGAACCCTTCCTCCTCGCTTTCCCGATTCCTCCTCCGAACCCAAAAAATCTAGGATTAGGGTTTCCTCCATGGACGACGACGACGACGCTCGCTACCCCCCCAACCCCAGCCCCAACCCCTACCCCCACCGCCACAAGCCCCCCCCTCGCAGCTACTCCCCTCCCCAGTTCCACCAAGCCCACCGCCAGTCCCCTCCCGACTCCAACTCGGACGACTCCAAGCGCAACAACGCCGCCGACGAGGAAGACAAATCCGACGAGGAGGAGGCCAACAACCACTCGGCCTCCTCCCACGACAGCCGCGTGAAGCGCCACAAGCTCGACCGCTTCGCGCAGGGGTTCGAGTTCGCCCCCCATAAGCCTCCGCCTCCACTGCTTCCTCCTTCGACGACGGCGAGGGCGAGGAGGAAAGGTTCCCGTGAGCAGAAACCGACACGAATCCAGTACAAAATAGGGCTGCAACTAAGTTGGCAGTCCTACTTTATGTTAGGACTGCCAACTTAGCTGCAGTCCTAGGACTGCCAATTGGCGGTCCTTCTTTATGTTGACTACCAACTTGTTGGCAGTCCTAACATAATGTAGGGCTGCCAACTTAGTTGCAGTCCTACTTGCTGAAAAAATTTGGGCTGGCTCCAAGTAAGGAATGGGGATGACAAACTTGTAATTTTTTTGAAAAAATTTGGACTAGCCCCTAGCAAAATGTGATGTGCCCTTAGAATTAGCCTTTCATGTCTGTGTTGTATCCACACGGTGTGACACAACAACGCACTGGGTTATATCAAATTCCTAGTACATATTCAAAAAAAATATTTGAATTATTGTGGGCCAGACCCATAACTCTACAACAATCTCAAAATCTCTAATGGATATGAATCAGGGATAAGCATTTAAAATCCTGACAAAAACATAAATTCCAGTACATTAAATGACTCATAAACACTTAAAATAAAATTGACAGTGCAATTTATCATATAACCCCCTCTAAAAATTCATAACAAAGGAAAACAGATAATTGCCTACAATTGTGTGGAGGACACGCCGACGCTGACACAAGACAGATTTTGGTGTGTCCCTAGTGCATTTGGTGTGTCGTAAACGACACAAAAAATGTCAAATCCTATACATATTCAAATCACATTTGAATTGCTGTATTATGAACTTAGGATAAACATTTACAATGCTGACAAAAAAGAATACAATTCCAAAACATTAATCAAATGGCTCATAAATACTTAAACTCAAACAATGCAATTTGTCATATAACCCCTCTAAAAATTGATAACAAAGCAAAACAGATAATTGCCTACAATTGTCAAGATACTGTTCTTGCTATTCCTGCCTATGTTAAAGTCATCTTTGGTGAAGTCTCATGCCGATAATAACAAAAAATCGATAAAGGTTTGGATAAGATCTGAAAACGTCCTCAGTGGACTTTGAACACATGTCAAGATGGGTTCTGAACATGGGCAATGACAGGGAAGGCTCCAAGCTTGGGCAACGACAGGGTTGGTTCTGATCAGTGGCAGCAAAGGGACAGTCTTTTAACACTAGCAAAGGAGGAGGAGGTTCTGAACAAGATGTCGACAGGGTAAGAGTGATCCAAACACAAATGGTGATTTGGTGAATTTTGAACACTGGAGCTCGAGGATCCAATCTTGTTTTGAAGTTTTTAGCCAGTATCAATGATAGATGATGTTAATGTCGAGGAAGTCCAAGGTCATAGTTGTCTCTATCTGGACTTGCAACAATCACAAGAATGAAATTGATGAAAAGAAAACATTGGACAATATAAAGTATATTGGAATATGAAGAGGCTTCAATTGCTCTGGTAAGATTTGTTAAATTGCATGAGTAAATTAGCTTATGTTGATCTTTTTTGAGTCAACTGGATCTAGGAGGGTGTAAACCATTTAGGCATTACAGGTCAGGATTTAGATATAATAGGTACCTAACATTGTGTCTAATGTTTGATCTACACAGGATATGAGACCATACTACATTCATTATGTATACCGAACAAATTTAAGGTTGCTGTAAATGAGCGGCTGAAGACTTTGTGGTTAATCAAGGAAAGTAGTTAGTTGGAGGGAAGTCTACAACTAATCAGAAGATAGGACAAACTTTCTAGCATTGTAGATAATGTTAACACTTCCCCATAAGTGGTAATGCTTATGTACCCCTGTGCAATAACTGTGGAAATAACTACCAGGAAATATCAAGGCATTGAATTTTTTTAATATGTAATCCTGTACAATTTGCCTTTCAAACGAAGAATATAGCGGTTATAATATTGTACAAGTCTTCTAAATTTTAGATTTAACAGCCAGCTAATTAAGCAAAATTTATACAAGTGAAGCAGAAATCATACCTTCCGTGCAAGCTTCTCTTACTTCTCTTTCTCAATTTTCTATATTAGGAAAAAAATCAGTAAACGCAAAATACACGTGTAGTATCATAGATTAAAGTAAAAAACAACTGTAGTATCAGCATCAAGATGCATTAGTACTCTATAAAGTACGTAGTGTCTGCACTGTCAAGTAAAGAGAGACCATCAAGAAAATTTATGAAGTATGGTATCTATACCGCTAAAAACATGCCATCAAAATGCATTAAAATAAAGCAAACGCAAAATACAGCAAACTAAGTGTATTATCAGTCTAGTAAAAAAACCTAGGTTAAGTTGTAATAGGCTAATAAGTGACGAAGTGGCAAAGTGGGTTCCGGTTTTTGCTATTTCCTTGTGTATGGTTTAGCAGAGAAACTTAATCCCTTGACTCTCTCTTCTGCAAACAAACTGTACCTTAACTAAGAACCAACCACTCAGAAATTTTCTACATTTAATTTATGAATGACTTCTGTCATAATGAATAGGCTTTAAATTTAGATGTTTCAGACCTATTAGCAAATTGAACAAAACCACATCGCTTGCCCATAGGTATCTTCACATGGACTAATTGCCCATGAGCACTGAAAACATTTCGCAGCTCATCCTTAGAAACATTCGAGTCCAAGCCACCAACAAATATCTGCACAAGGTTGTTTTGTTGGGGATAGTACATTGAATACTGGTTGTGATTTAAAAAGTAGTGAAGTACTCACAGTAGTACTATTTGGATCATTCTCAGACTCTGTTCCTTGGGTAGTCTGGTAAAGCTGCATTTACAACAATAAAGTGAAAAAACTTAGTCCAGTGAATTCAGTATGTCTTCTAAGATTGCCAAAATCGAAAGACATATGAAACACATATAGAGCTTTAACACAATTATATCACCAGCATACCAATGTCAGTCTTCAAATTAACATTCATATACGTGTGACATTAGTTCGTCGAGTTAGTTCATGGTTGATCTACATTTATGAATCCAAATATGGATAGAATTTGAAGTGATAAAATATATGAGGACCTATTTACAAACTGAAAAATGTAGAACTTGTCAGAGAGGAAAAGGAATATGGCACACCCATGATCCAAGGTTGATTTTGCTACAGCAAGACATAAAAGAACACACCATATTTGGCCAAACTCAAACCACTCATAAGCATTAAATTTTACAACAAATACATAGTATAGCCCATGTTCCTCTACAAATAATTCCCATGAAAATGCACTTTATGGGCAAGCAGATTCCATTGTTCCAAAGCTAAAGCATCTTTATCAAGAAGAAATACAGCCGAACAACATATCAACGCAGCAACATGTTCATCACCGGGCATGTGTTGCATTGTTGTGTCCCAACTAGATAACTACAAATAAAACAGCCAATAATTGATGCAATCAAACCAGTAACACAGACTGTTATCGTAACCATTTTTTAGTATGATAGCGTCAATTACGGCCTGGTTTTATCTGTAGTCATCTACTTTGGGATATGGATCAATACTATACCTACACATGCCCGTTGATTACTAATATGTGTGAGCTTTTCCTGATGTAGCCGGACAACGCATCCGGCCTAGGGGTGACAGAAGCCTGCAAGGGAGAGAGGTGGAGAGAAAGAAAGAGGAAGTAGGAGGTGGAGTGAGGAAAGGAGAGGTGAGGGGCCAAGAGGCGTGGGCTGAAGTTTTCATATTTTATTTGTTAGTTTGCATCTTCTATTTTTAGTGTGTCCTCTTGTTTACTTCTACCCTTCAAAAAAAAATCTAGATGAGAATATAACAGACAAAGGGTGGCAATGAGTTTAAAAAATACTAGTTGATGTAGGTTTAATGAAATTTAAACAAACAAATTGGTCATACCTTCTGACACAAACCCTACCATGGGTCCATATGCCTTAGATGTACATGCACTAACTTTTTTTTTCTCCACCAACCTGCTTAACTTGATAACACACCCTTCATGAAGGGCATCCATCTATTTACGGAGTCTGGTACATACATACAAGACAAATTAGTTGTCTTTTCCAAAGGCTACATTATGCTAATAAAAATCAAATAGTAGTTTAAGAGGTTGAAGTACAAAGATTGTAGAATAATATGCTAAATGAATAACAAAGGTTTAAAAACATGTACCAGAATTTGCACACTTTAACTAAAAAATACCAACACTACACAATATCAGACAATTCAAGGAGATGACAAAAATAATTCATTGGAATAAGTGAAACTTCAAAAGGAGCTTGAAAAGGAACCAGACATATGAATATATAGTAAGTTGAAGCAAGGAATTATTCAAAAAAATTGTACTCCCTTCTATTGAATTTATTCTAAGAAAAAGTAATCCAATGTAGAAGGAGTAACTTGTAAAACATAACTGGAACAGGGATAATCAACTATCTCAAGAAGCAGTAATTCATTATATAAAGATCCACTTGCAGTAGGGTAACTTGTAAAGCATATCTGGAACACAGATAAAAATATAGAAGGATCCACTTGAAGCAGTAAATTGAAGCAATAATCAACTATCTCAAGAAGCAGTAATCCAATATAGATGGATCCACTGGAAGTATAGTAAGTTGTAAAGCATAACTGGAACAGTGAGAAAATCATTCAGATTGTTATAAACCAGTCTTTCTAAAAGCTTTATCCACATCTTTAAGATATCAAAAAAGTTTTAAATTAAAAGACGGTAACAGCTGATTATAAAACTAGAACATTCCAACTTAAAAGCCAGCTTATCCATATGTACTATAGTAGTTAAGTGAGATGAATGCGTGAAAAAGAAGGTAGATGATATCTGAGACTATTCTGCCACTCGTGAAAATATTCGACAGGCAAACAACCCATTTTAACTAAAACAGAAAACATTATGAAGAGTGGACAGAAGGAAAACCTATAAAAACTAAAGAGTACAATTGTGTTGGTAATCACTCTGAGCCATGTGGCAATGGGTGAAGTTTGGTTAAATTTTCGTAGTAGTAAATGAGAAAGGTCAAATAAAAGGGCATGTGATAACAACTTTAATGTCTTTACCTCAGGTCAAAAATCGTTCCACTGACTCCAAGTATCACTTAACCAGTCCTAAATTTTATTGGCACAACAAAAAAGACACCGAGGAATTTTAAAAAAGTAAGAACTAATCCTCACCGCTTGCCAATACAAAAATTGGCAAACTTCAAGAAACTCACCTGTCATTTGTCAAGAAGCCACTGTTGTTTCAAACTCATCACTTAACATCCTTGTGCAACTTTGCAACTTTACGTCTAGTTTTTTTTTCTTCCTCAAAATGGACAAAGGCACACCCGATATATATAAAAAATACATAAGATCCCAAAAGAAAAACTTTGCTTGCAACACTTCTCCATTTGTGGGATAAGTCATGTTTGACTACTATCTTTGCATCCAGTTTCCATGGTATATGTTTTCCCTAGACATGTCTGTGAGACACCATAGAATATGTTAGATACTTCAAGTTTTTCATGCTTTATATTAAAAAAAAAGAGTAAAGCAATAAACATTTTCCAAAAGAAATGATGGGGACTTACAGACACAAAGAATCACTCCGGTAGAAAGTCATAGGTGCTGAAGCGGTAAGATTTGTATTGCTCAATTAATTCAACCAAAACAGAACAGAAGAATCAACACGTTCAAATCGATCAAAAACTAAAAAGCATTCTTAGAAAATTACGCACCTGTCGAAGAGTGTCATGCCTAAGCTCGTCCCTGCGGACACTAGAAGTCGACTCTAATCGGAGATGCTCGTCGTGACTGACTCCCAGTCGTCGGTGCCATTTTATAAATCCCATATGATTACTCAACTCATCTATTTCCTCAAAGAGCCATGATTGAACACCTGGTGGTGATCCGTGTGCTCTCCGACGAATGGTGGCGAGCGCTGCAATTCCTTCCGGTCGGAGTCTGAGTAACGACTGTGTCGAGAAAGCGATGGTCGCTTGGCCGAGATCGGAGTCAAATCTTCCTCTGTGAAATTCGAACAAACACCTCGTGATCAATAATCAAACAACTGAATCACAGTCGATCAGAAAAAAGATACATGAGAACTAAGAACTCGAGGAAGCAGGATAATCACCGATCGACGCTTGGAAACGATCGTCGGTGGAACCTCATCGATCTGTCACCGGCGCCGGAGAAGACACGTTGTCGACGATTCCTTGCCGGGATTACCGTCAACGGATGACGATGAGCTGAAGGAGACAGCATCTGCCGGAGAAGAAAAGTCTGAATAGGGACGGAGAGATTCAGACGGAGAGGGTGAATGGGGGAGAGAGCTATAGTGAAGATTTTTTTTTTTGTGTCAGAAAGAGGAAGAGAACTGCATACTGCAGAGTAACAGGGGAGAGAGGCATAGAAAAAAAATAAGGGTGAGAGTGGATCGCGCGGGCTAACGAAAAAAATTGGCGGTTCTTTTCTTTTCGTGTACTAAAATTGATGTGCATTTTTTGTATAGGCAATTACGGTGTTCAATGCACGCCATAAATACCGTAAATAGATGTATCAATTGTACATTATGTTCTTTTTATGGCATTCATTCAAATGTATGCCGTGAATGTACTATTTACGGCACGCTATTTAAGTACGTCTTAATTCTAATGTCGTAAAAAGTAACTTTTTTTGTAGTGTAAGCTTGATGGTATCAGAGAGAGATGATTAACTTGACTTCCCTATGAAACCTTGTCTTTTGTTTTCCCTATCAAAAGGAGAAAATTGACTTATTCCATGTCTTTGAATTATCCTTTAAAAGTTTTCAATATCATTGAATCCTAACACCCTTGATCACGACCAATCGACTTTGGTCATCTTTTCTTATCATATTAATATCATGGGTCGTACTCAATTGAATTAAATTTAATTGTGACCTAGATCTCTATCCTTGGATGCTCGTGCTCAAACTTCGATGACCTTGTTCCCCATCTTGCCCAAATCTTGATTTACCCATAGATTGATCAACTTAGATCGTGTCGAGACTAAATTTTTTTTATATATATCGTGATTAGATTTCAATGCTATTGACAGTCGTGCTTTAAACTTTCAATTTTGATCATCTTTAAAATAGTAACCCTATATAGTTAATTCCTAGTTATTTTTTTGATAATTACCAGTTTTTATATAGGATGATAGACTGCCTTACAGCCGATGATTTATTGTTTTCCTTATCTTTTTCCAGTATGGCACCCATGACCAGAGTCTATCCCCAGTGCACAGCTGCAGTTCCGGATGAGACCGAGATTGTACTTCCCCCTTCCATTGCTCAGGAGGTGTTAGCAGCCTCACCGGAGAGTTTTCCTCCATCTCCTATCTTTCAGGAGAGGGCTGCAGTTCAACCGGAGACTGAGGGCCTCCCTTTGCCTCCTGAAGTGGTACCCCATGCCATTTCTGATGGGACTCAGATTTACACTTCTTCAGGATGTGTGAGAGGTACAAAGACTTCAGGCTGAGCTTATGTTAGAGCAGAGTCTCAGTATCCAACTGTTGTGGGATTACATGCATTCGAGGAGAGAGCCTAGTCCCAAGAGGGCGAGGAACAGTATATAGTCTCAGGAGTACCCCGGCTTCTAGCCTATACCAGCCTATCCAGTTCA
>JANAVB010013200.1:5094022-5233588 GCA_029216955.1 Iris pallida | reverse complement strand
CAACTGCATGATTTAGATAAGTTTTTCTTAAGACTATGGCTGTTGGGGGTTTGACCTAGGAGTACGACCACTTTAATTTCGAGGACGAAATTATTTTAAGGAGGGTAGATTTGTAATCACCACTTTTCTAAATAAGGATATTTTGGTAATTATATAATTTTTATTTTTTGGATTAATTTATAATATTTTAATTGGCGTTGTGTTAGTAGTCGGTTTAACCTTAGCTAACCATGATTAGAGACTAACCATGACATTAGAAACCTAATTATCTGTCACACTCACTTTTTCTAATTAGGAGTATTTTAGTCATTATGCATTATTCGATTTTTATTGATTGTTGTGTAGCTTTGATTGATATTTCAGGTGGTAGAAGATGGTTTAACCTTAGTCAACCTTGAGTAGGAGACTAATCATGCAATTAGAATTATTCTTGTCCTTTTAGATTTCAGTTTAGAGCCATGTCCAAATTAGGAAGCTATTAAATCATTTTAAAGCTATTTTTCCATAAAGCCTCTTTTTGTCATTGGGCTTTTAACTTAACTTGAGAGGGTGTTTGGCCCATGAGCAAACCATGATCCTAACCCTAACCCTCGTGCGCGTTGGACACGACACTTGGCCGTACGAGGAATCGGCTAGTAGGTCGAGGACGTGTTAGGCTAGGTGTACGTGAAGTTTCATGAGAAACGGTTCGGAATTGAGCGAGAAATCGGACTCGCACCGATTCAATTGACACGCATATCAGGTTTTTCGATACTCACTCACTCTGTGGACACGATATGGACATGGTTTCGACTCCGTGAGTACCCAAGCACGTCACACACATCGAGACCAACGTATTTGCCATGTTTTGCGGGTTCTAGTTGTGTATTGTTCGTTTTGGGTCGTTATGTGGATTTTGGATTTTTCGACATTCGAAATTGAATCGAATGTATGAATATTTGTTTTCTTGGTTTTTAACCAACGAATTCTGGGTTTATGACTCTTATATGATATTTTGTACTTGCGGGAAGCAATCTTTGGATTTATATCCTATTTATTTACTATTTATGTATATATTTTGGGTTTTCCCTTTATGTATATATATATGTATATTTTTTTATATATTTATGTATATATATATATATATATATATATTTATATATATATATATATATATATAAAATATATATATATATATATATATATATATATATATATATATATATATATATATATATATATATATATATGTTTTTTTATATGTATATATATACATATATGTATGTATATATATATGTATATATATATATTTATTTTATATATATATATATATATATATATATATATATATATATATATATATATATTTATATATATATATATATATATATATATATATATATATATATATATATATATACATTTTATATATATATATATATATATATATATATATATATATATATATATATAGCTATATGTGTATATGTATATTGTTGGTGGGTTAGCCGAGATCCGTAACTTCAGTTTCGAGTTTCATTCCTTTCGTATAACCAACTGCCTTTATGTATTTTATATATATATATATATATATATATATATATATATATATATATATATATATATATATATATATATATATATATATATAACTTTTAAATAACTTTTAAATATATATAACTTTTAAATAGATTATGTATATACGTATACATATGTTACTTTCTTATAGTTAAGTTCTTAGCCATTTATTCTCAGTTTTGATCACACCAGCAGCCCCTTATCATCACACACACACACAACCTACTTCACAGTAAATTTAGATATATACATGTGTGTGTATATATATATATATATTTTTTTTTTATGTGTGTGTGTGTGTATATATATATATATATATATATATATATATATATATATATATATATATATATATATATATATATATATATATATATATTTTCAAGTAATATATATATATATATATATATATATATATATATATATATATATATATATATATTACTTGAATGAATGTATATATCTATATGTAGTGTTGCTTGTGAATGTAACCATAGGGAGTATTGGGACAAATTAGAATCGACCCAATGAGCCTAGATTAGTTGAGTTGACTGGCAAGTTGACCAGGTTGACAAAAGTCAACTTTGGGTCAAACTTGATCAAAATCAACTCAAACGAACTTAGAATGACTTGGAAACTTGTGTATGACCTAAAAATTAGTAAATGGACTAGTTGACCAGGTTTGACCAGAGTTGACCAAGTTTGACCAGAGTTGACCAAGGGTTGACTTTGACCTAGAAGGACCTAGAATCATGTAGAATTGCATTGTAGGCATTCCTTATGATATTTTAGACCTTGTTGTGACTTTTGGTTGTTTTAAATAGAATTACATCACTCCAGTTCAGTTACACTTCCTCATCAGCAGCAGGCAAGTACATTCTCTGACCGTTTCATTCTTGCTTGGACATATTTACTTGTTATAGACTAGTTTACTTGTTGTTGTCACGATGTTATCACAGATTAGTACTATATGGATCTCTTCATGCGATGTTATCCCCTAGAATACATCGGGTATATTGTGCTCATGTACTTTATCATGTGCATCGTCTACTCTTGTATTCGTATTTATTCATGTATACTCATGTGACATTCATGTACACTCATGATCTTGTGATTCATGTATAACCTAGTATTCATGTGGACTTGTTATCCATGTGACACACTACTTTCATGTGCAATAACATAATCTGGACAGATCCTTGTGTATTGATTGGGGCAGGGGGAGTATTTATTTGGTTATATGATCTACACCATTTTTATGTACAACTCCAAACTAGATTTAAGTCATGTATAACCTAAGCCTGTTTACATAACCAAACATGTGCTCTAAATCTCATAGTTAGTTCAGTTTTCTTATCCATATTATGTATATCTATTTCCACTATATCATGTTATTTCTTTTACAGTCTCTCTACTATTTCTTTACAGCAGTTCATGTATATTATTCTATAGCTTGTTTCATATTTTCTTTCATGTTATGATCTGTGTGAGAGATATGTATTCGTTCCTGTCCTGACTGGACCGTTGAAAAATATTATAGATGATGAGGATTGCTGCGATACTTACTATGGAGTAGGCCTAGTTGACACAGGTGACCTGGACCCTCAGCAGGATCTAGTAGTCGCTGGGGACTTGCCATTAGCTTAGTCTAGACTTATCTTATTATCTAGTTTTATGAGACATTTGATATTGTATCGAGATATTGTTTATGGTATTGATAACACCGAGACTTTTTATTTGTTGTATTTCTCTTGTGGATTTCATATTTATATTATCGTGTTGATTATCTACCTCTAGTTGTGATTGAGATTGTATCCTCTTGTGATTATCCTCCGTTTGGAGAGTATATCATTTTGTGATGGTTGCGATTGTGATCTAGAACAGCGTTCTACCGCCGATACTGCAGCGTAGGCTGGACGTACCCACTTCTCGTGCCCTTATACTGGGTGCGGCTTGTGATACTAGCAGTCTCCTACCTCGCTAGTAGTGCTGGTAAAATCTCCATGGATCAAAGTGCATCTGCAACAGTAGCTCTGAACTGAGCGGCCTGATCACTCTGGGAGTCGATAAACTTCTGGAAAATCTCCATCAGCTGGGTGCTATCGATAGTGATCGTCTGAGTAAGCGGATGAGGCAGTGGAAGCTCTGGTCCCTTGAGTGCAAGGGGTTTGGTGGTCCCGATGTTCCGTGTATGAACCATCCTGAAATAGAAAGACAAACGGTTGATTGCTATGCCTTAGAAAATAATAAGCAACTTAGTAATAATAAGTATAACCAAACTTAGTAATAATTAAGTATAACCTTTTTTCCCCCAATCCTATGATGTGATAAGTTTTCTCTTAGTTTAGCAGGCTCCCTAACAGCACTCTATAGCCTAAGTACCATTAGGATGAGACCTGTATAGGCCACCACTAAAAACATGTCACAACCCGCTCCTGGATAATCGAATACGAGTCGGACACGTCCAGCCTATGTTGGAAGACGCAACGTAGTAAACTGTACAAATCTAAAGAAAACTTCAAGTAATATGACTAAAATAAAATATCACAGCTTGTTATTACTGTTCCCAGAGTATCACTACAGTACTAGCCAATATTATATATTTTAAAAGAAATAATTCCAGAGACAAATTCGGTAACAAATCTGGTAACAAAAATCCTCACAGTATAAATATCCAACTGCAAAGAGTCTAGTATACAAATCTAAGAAAGGAAACTAAAGCTAAATCCCTACAGCTCCTAAGTCATAAGTGGTGTCATCTGTAGAAGCATGGAATTTCAAGCGCATCTATGGCCAGCCTATGTGCCCTAACTCTCATGCGCCAGAAATCAACATACGCCAGAAAACTCAGCAGAACACTTGGCACAGCAGAAAACAGCAAATAGACATAAAAATTGGGCTTTTATTCCATATGAAAGTCTATTACATGTCTAAAAACTCTTTTACAAAGGAGAATTCTTTTACAAAGAGAAAGAAAATCCTAAAAGCTACAGCCAGGAGCATCACTTGTCAGGCGCATCACTTCAACATACAGCCAGGCGCATTATTCCTATATCTCAGCGTAGGCGCATCTCTATGCATAGTCAGAGCGAATCACTTCCTCATCAGCATATAGGCACCCTAGCAGGAGGAGTGGCTCTTCTAGCCTAACCAAATTAGGGCACCATAGCCCCGACCTGCGGCTCTTCCAGCATAACAAAAATCGGGACACGACCGCCTCCGATCTTTGGATGCAACAGGTACCTTCAGCTTGTGTCAGGGACACGACGATCCGATATTTGCATGCAACATGCACTTTCACATGCTTGTACAAAAACAGGGCCGATGGTAAATAAACTAACTCGACACATCTTCGTCTTCGAAAGGATTTCATCATCAACTCGCCGAGGAAGGGGACCGATCGAGTTCGCCTCCATGAAGGAAAGCTAAGTGAAATAAGAAATAAAACTCCTAACAAAGCCATTTATAGGCCGGGGCAACCCTCGCCCATGCGCCAAGTGGCAGTCTCCTCATATTCTATGTAATGAATTTGCATTAATGCTAATAATCTGCCTCTTCGTATTCAGCCAAGTCAAAACAGCCATTAACGCCTCGAAAACCTACAACAGACAGGCCAATAAGGATACGCAATAGGGCAGATGCGCCAGTCAGCACCATACGCTCCGTACCGATGCGTCCAATGGGACATAGACCCATGCGCCTAGTGGGGCACAAACTGATACGCCCACTTCAATCGTCACCCATCAAGCATTTATGCTATGTGACAGAGTTGGCAGCACGTTCCCCGAAGATTGAACAGTCGACAGCTTTTTGCAAAAAACGAAGAGCCGCAGACTGTCAGCTACAGCTGTTCTTGCCACGTGGCCTACCGATCGCTCGCATGCGCCTCTACCGCCATACACCTAGAAGTTTACATGCGTCTCAAAGCCATGCGCTCCCAACTTACTCCTGATCCTAAAAGACAGAAGCCAAGTCTCTAGTATGCGCTTCCATAGCCATGTACTCGAAGCTCTGCATGCGCCTCAGAAGCCATGCGTCCAGACTTGTATGTGACCTCTAAAAGTCATAGACCAAGTCGCCACATGCGGCAGATCCTAAGCGCATCCTGACAGATTATCCTCTACCAAATTCGAGATCTTTGAGCCATGAACACGTGCCACGTGTCATTTGACTCAGTTCTGCCTACGAATGGGTGCTAACCACTCAAGATCTCAGCAACAACCGAATCTTCCCAACTGCCACGTGTTAGCTCCACCGTAGCCCAACTGTGCAGTTCAAACAAGATTCAGCTTCAACTCAGGGCGCATCGTCCTTGCGCCCCGTAGAATCAGCCATATGGCGTTCCCACGTACAGGCAGGATCCTACATATGCACGCATGAGCAGACCAGTCTGCTGTCCTATAAATAGAGGGATCATTCTTTCATCTAGACACACACACACACAAAGACAGATAGTTCATCATATCTACCTACAGAGACGATGAAGAGACACATAACGACTACTTCTCCTCCAAACGCTCCGGCATCCAGAGCAGCCCAAACCTTCAGAGAATCCAAGATCGTCGTTAGATCGTCAACGGAGTCAACGCATTACCACTCGCTCCACCAATACAGTTTCCAGATAAAAACAAAAGTGTACTCCTAGGACTACGTTTAAGTCCTACATTGTATACTGTTATGTTTGTAATTAAAATACCAAAGTTTTGATCAATAAAACCTTATCGCATTTTTCAATGGCAAACAAACTGGCAACTCTCCTGGAGAAACACAGTGTTGACTGCATTCCCCAATTGTCCTCTTTCCCAGTCGAAGAAGATGCACCGACGAAACAAAGGTGCATCCAACTTCCCGTGAATGAACTCTGGCGTGCAGGAGAGAGCTTCTATCTTTGACAGAATCACTCGCTATTGCGGCGAAGATGAGTTGGATTCTGAGTACTATGCGCCTTCGTGGGTTGGTACGAAGAAATCTAAGGCAGTACGGGCCATGCACCCCAAATATGCTACGCCCACAGTGAACCGGAGATGCGCGCTCAAAATCATGCACGCTGCCGATGGTAACTATACAGAGTCGACTCGGGTACATTTGTACCAGATGCGAGCTGACTCTCAAAGTCCCCGTCTCGCTCGGGCACATCTTCTGCGCTTGGAACCAAGTCGTGCGAGGCAAAACTTGTGACTTTAAACCCATGCGCCCACGTGGGTTGTGCGCATGAAGTGGGTTCAAGTCGCAGTACATGTTGCTCCCCCACCAATGATCTGGGCATATCTCATGTGCTGGAACTGGATCAGGGGGTGCAGCATTCACATGACCACCCCGGCACTTGGTCTCGCCATGCGCCTGAAGGGGGTGTGAAAGTGAAACTCTTCCTCATGATTTGCGTAATATGATCACTCACAAACGCAGATCAGGAGAGCTGACCATTAAGCACGATGCACCCCTCGCGGGGTACACTTGTACTATGGTCACCATCAACTGTTGTTGTTGCAAAACAATGGCTCCATCATCCAGGCAGTCTGTGTTCCAGCGACTGTAATCTGTTGCACCCATCCGACGTCATCTCGAAATGAATGTACCAATTGATGATGAGTCAGAGCCCAAGGACGCTTCTTGCCATGTTGTCTCCAACTCCCATTCATCGGGGAGAAAGACAACCACTAATCCCTCGACCTCAGCAGCATCGTCCAAGAGTCAGCCGAGGAAAAGCAAAACGATAGTCCCGTCTTCAGGGGTGTTTGAGAGCACCCGATCAAGGGAGAAAGTTCTAGTGGAAGCATCAGTTGGGAGTGATCAAACTCCTGCTATCCATGACAACCCTCCACTTGAAGATGAGGACGTTCTCCAAGGAACCGACCCTGAGGTAGCTGGGGTAGCCAGTACGAAGCCTCAGAAGGGGAGGCCCTTTCGCAGGAAAGTGAGGTCAAAAGCGAAGCCTCAACCGATTAATCCACTTCCACCCATGTTATGCCAGTCTACATGGCTAGGGGTGATGATAAAGGAGAGTCAGACGCTCCAGCTTCGGACATCGTATAGCATATGGATACCCTGGAAGGGAGCCTCAAAACCCTCTCTACCACCATAGAATCCTTAACTCAAACGGTATTTGAGATTCGGACCACTGTGGCATCTCAACCATTAGCAAGGGTGTCTTCACCAGTCCCGATCCAGGGGCCAATAGAGAATCACATATACCCGCTCAACGGGTATCTTCGGGTGTAGATCATCACACTGTACCTCGGGCGTCGGCTCCTTTAAATACCGAACTTCACACCTTACCGCCCTCACCGGATCCCAGTTCTAAAGAAGAGCTGGTTGACATGATCAGAGATTTCTGCAAGCACTTTGAAGCACGAAACAAGCAGGAAGAACGTCAGAAGATGAAAATCCCACAACCTTACCCTCTCGAATGGAATAAAGTGGTTTACCCTCCCAAGTATAAACCACAAACACTGACACCATACGATGGGAAGGATTCTCCTCGCCGGTATCTGACCAACTTCCAGTCTCAAACGGGACATCTCCCAAAGGAAGACGCCCTACTCACTAGCCTATTTTTTGGTACATTGAAGGGAGTCGCTTATGACTGGTACTGCAGTCTCCCTGATCACTCCATATCATCCTTCGATGACTTGACATGCCTCTTCCTCGATCGATTCTATGACGGTGGAAAGGACATGACCATGTCATCTCTTATAGAAGTACGCCAGACAGAAAAGGAGACTGTTCGAGCTTTCATCAAACGTTTTTGACAAGCATGCTTAAGGTTGCCTCCGGGTATGCCAGAACATGCACTGATCGATGCCTGTGGCATGAACATGACTCATGCAATTAAGCTCTGGCTCGACTCCACCCAGCCTCCCGATTGGAGTTTATTGATCATCGGGCTGAAGTTGCTGAGAAGAAGGCATGTAATGCTCCCCTTTTGGGGGTTAACTTCCCCGTCTTTAATAACAAAAGAAACATGCTGCTACCAACAATAGTGGACACGAGGCGAAACGAAAGCAGGCTTTGACTGTCAATGCTTCGAAAAGCACGCAGGGGCCTGTTCAGAAACCTCCACCAGCACCAGGCCGAAGGAGGTCTACTCCTTCAATGACGAGGACACCTTACAACTCTTCGAGATGCTAAAACAGAGCGACAATATCAAGTTGCCTGATCCTAAGCATCCTGACGAGGTGGGTAGAGTGGGCGACCCGAGGTACTGTCACTACCATCGGTTCGTTGGACATCTAACTCAAGATTGCTACATCCTCAAGAACTACATACAACTCATGATCAATACGAACGTCATCTTAGTCAATTACGAGGAGAGACAATCTCGGCCAACATGGTGTCACTCCAGTTCGACACCTTACCACCTACTACAACTCAAGATGGTGTTGTCCTTATCCCAAAGGCGACATTGGAAGTGGTCAACCTTCCGTCGACTCATGACAATACGAGTGGATTGATTCCACTCACCACATCTCGGGGGATCATGTGGGTTCATCCAGATCTTGCTCCGGAACTGACTCAACCGGAGGTACATTCCACCTCCAAAGCTAAAGGCAAGAAGACCAAGTCTTACCGAATGGGGACCTCCTCTCCCCAGGAGGCACTTTATGTACAAACGTGTTCACAGCAGAATGCTCAGCCTAAGGAAGCCCATGTCGAAGTAGCACCTCTCGTTACCACCTCGACTGCTCAAGGTGAAGGTCCTTCCCAACTTCCAGCAGCTGACAAACAGAAGCATAAGGAGGCCCACTTCGACAGGCCTCTACGAAGAGACAATGCTTCGGGGTTAACCAAACCCCACAACTTCGACATACTGGCACAACTTGCCAGTACTCCAGCTCGGTTGTTCTTGTTCGAGCTCCTCCGCCTGTCTAAAGATACTCGGGAGGCTCTCTGCGAAGCCCTAAAGGATGCTGAGTCTTTCATCAGTCAGGTCAAGCAGCCTGAGGACGATCCAGCATCATATCTACACTGTATTACACATTCACTCAACAAGACATGCTGCTCAAGAACAATAGGTACAACAGACCACTGTATTACATAGGGTACGTTGGTGCCATCAAGGTGGATCGAATGCAGATCGACCCAGGGTCTTCTCTTACCATTATCCCCCGAACTCTGCTCCAGACATTGGGGATCCCGATTCATCGTCTGACAGCATCCCACACTACAATCAGTGGCTTCAACGCCAGCAAAAGTGAGCCGCTGGAAAAGATCCGGCTGAAGTGTCATATCGGTGATCTCCAGACCGAAGTGATCTGTTATGTTGTGGATGCGGACGTCAACTACAATATATTGTTAGGGCGACCGTGGCTACACGAATACATGGTGGTACCATCCACTCTCCATCAATGTATGAAGTACGTATCTACCAACAGCATGGTCCGAACAGAATTTGCTGATGTCGATCCTTTCAGAGGGATTGAGGCCTTCTTTACCGACTTTGATCTGTACAAATTGATTCATCTCGAAGATGAAGCCAACGATGCCGATGATGAAGCCGAAGCTGACTTAGAGGCAGAGATGATAATCGACGCTTTCCTGAAAGTGCGACTCAAGGGGAAGACGCCTCAAACACCGTCTCCTATATTTATTGGTCAAACTTCACGGGAGGGCACCAACTTCTCTAGGCGGAGCATCTACTGAAGCCCCCTTGAAGATACCACTCAAGGGAAAGCCTTCCTAAGTGTCGGCTCCTCTCATGGAAAAACTACGTGGGAAGGCACCAGTCGCCGGAACACCAACTGAGACACCTCTCAAGGTGCGGCTTAAAGGCAGATCTCCTAAGTCTTCAACCCTCTTAAGCTTCAAGAGAAGGCCCACGTATCTCTATCGGCACCACAGTCGACAAAGGCCAAGCTCCCAACAGGTTCTTCCGAACCACCTCAGGCTGCTTCAGTACTCACTGAAGAAGAACTGGAAGAGTACATATCCGCTCATGTGGACGTACCGTCCCTCGATGATGTAATCCCTCGGGACAAGATCCTATATTTTATCAATAAAAGGGTGTCGTTTAATTATTCTAGTCTTCCACACTGGAATGCCATGTATACTCTAGATAATGCTCTACAGTCGTTGTAAACACAAATAACGACTGTTAATCATGTAAATCGAGTCATTTTGTACCAAGGAGTCTGTTATATAGTCCCGCCTCAGAACCAGGATGGGAAACCTATCATCTTCAGCAAAGTCGAGCATCACCAAGACCTTCTATCGATGGAGCCAGAACCCGACACCAACAGGATGCAAATTTACCGGTACAATGATCGAGCCAAGTATCTCATCCAAAAGATGGGCTACAACCTGAAAAGTGGCCAGGGTCTAAACTATGGCAAGGGCCGACTGTAACATCCAGTTTTCTAAAATGAGGATAATTTTAAAATTTTGTAATTTTAATCATTTATTGATTTGACATTTAAATCATGATATGATTTTTGGTAATTTTTAAATCATTTTAAAACTATTTAAAATCATGACTTGTGATTTTGATATTTTGCTAGTGAAACCCTAGAGACTGTTTGACCTAGAGCCTAACCATGCGATTAGGATATTTTAATATCATTTCTGGCCTAAGGATATTTTGCATTTGACCTCTTTGAATTATTTTGATATTTATTGCGTTGGTGATTGTTGATTTTGACCTTTGATAGGTGTGATTTTGTGATGGTTTTGTGTCCATAGCGGACACGTATCAGTTTTTATTTACAAATGTTTGATGTGCCTCAAAGAGATTTTTTTTATTGTTGATTTTTTTTGAAAAGTATTTGAATGAGATTGTTTTCTGCATGTGTTTCCTGTGATTGCTTTATTTTAATTTCGAGGACGAAATTTTTTTAAGGTGGATAGATTTGTCACCCCCAGTTTTCAGAAACAGGGGTATTTTTGTTATTTTATATTTTTGAATATTTTTGAAATTTATTTTATTATTTATGATATTATTTTGGGGTTGAAATTTGAGTCGGGTTCGAATTTCAACTCAATCCGACTTGAAACGGGGACCCGGGGGTAGTTTGACTCTAGTGGGACCCACACACTAGTTAGGCATGGCCCACATGATATTAATTTTAGTCCACATGATATTAATTTTAGTTAGTAGTTAGACTAATTATTTATGGATAGGTTTAGTTTAATTAGAGGCTTAAAACTGGACTAAATTGACCTCAACCTTTAACTCATTCCTAATTTAAATCAAATAGATTAGTAGAGGGCATTTTAGACATTCAAATAGGGGACACCTCACCCTTTTTGGGCAGCCACCTATGGGGGGGATAAGGAGTGAGTCACTCCTTCATTCATTTGTTTTCATCCACTTTCTCTCTCTTGTTCTTCCACAAATTAATTTAGAGATGAACCTTCATTGATTTCATCTCCAAATCGACCCTTTCGTCCACCAAATCTTCTTCATTTCTCCTCTACTCCATGGTTAGAGGGTGCTAGCCAAGTTTGGGAGGATTCGGAGCTCGTTCGTGTTCTTTTAGAATCTCTACGTGTCGGTGTCATGTCGAAAGGATTTTCCTTTGAATCTCTCCCGGAAGGTATAATCTCTCCTCTAATCCATCCCTACATGCATATAGAAATATTTTGAACCCATAGAAATGACCTCCATGGTTGTATCTCCATTTGTGTCCATTTCGTGTCCATTTGGAGGTCATAGGAGTGTCCTTTGTGTTGTGGTTGTGTCCATGTGGAAAAACCCCAAATTTGGACACACTATGTGTTGTTGTTATGTATGAATGAATTATTACATGTTTAATCTCATATTTTTGTATCGGAGATGTGTTCTATAGTGTCTCATATATATATATATATATATATATATATATATATATATATATATATATATATATATATATATATATATATATATATATTAGTGTAGAGAGTGAGTTCTTGATATATTATGTTATATACTTGTGTTTCTTTTGTCTCAAACTACCTAAATTCGTCATAATATTTATCCACGTTTTTAGAAGCAATAGCAACTTAGAAATGCCATAACTTTTAGCTTAAAACTCCGATTTATCTCCCGTTTTTTTAAAAGAACCGTATCGAAGTTAGCTTTCCAAATATATATTTTAATAAGCCAAATTCGTTCTGAAACTTTCTATAAAATTATTTGAGTGTCAGCTGTACGAAAGACGAACGTACTACCCCCCGGGTCCCCGTTTCAAGTCGGATTGAGTTGAAATTCGAACCCGACTCAAATTTCAACCCCAAAATAATATCATAAATATTAAAATAAATTTCAAAAATATTCAAAAATATAAAATGACAAAAATACCCTTGTTTCTGAAAACTGGGGGTGACAAATCTATCCACCTTAAAAAAAATTCGTCCTCGAAATTAAAACAAAGCAATCACAGGAAACACATGCAGAAAACAATCTCATTCAAATACTTTTCAAAAAAATCAGCAATAAAAAAAATCTCTTTGAGGCACATCAAACATTTATAAATAAAAACTGATACGTGTCCGCTATGGACACAAAACCATCACAAAATCACACCTATCAAAGGTCAAAATCAACAATCACCAACGCAATAAATATCAAAATAATTCAAAGAGGTCAAATGCAAAATATCCTTAGGCCCGAAATAACATTAAAACATCCTAATCACATGGTTAGGCTCTAGGTCAAACAGTCTCTAAGGTTTCACTAGCAAAATATCAAAATCACAAGTCATGATTTTAAATAGTTTTAAAATAATTTAAAAATTACCAAAAATCATATCATGATTTAAATATCAAATCAATAAAGGATTAAAATTACAAAATTTTAAAATTACCCTCATTTTAGAAAACTGGGTGTTACACCGACATCTTTCCTTACGACTCCCTGTTCCAAAAGGGAAGCCACAAGACTATTATCACTGTACTCGACGGGGGGTGGGCAATATCACGCCCCCAACAACCCCAGAAAGTTCAGAAGCAGAAGACGTCGCACACTCTCACTCGTCTGAGGCTTCAACTTAGGACTCCGACACTAGCGTCGGCTCAATCTCTAGGAAGGAGCTGTCAGCCAATATGACGTTTGCGCATCCTTAAGAAGATGAAGACGACAATCAAACAATAGAGTTATTTGAAGAAGAACCCTGGGCTCAACGCCTAGGCGCACAATGGGAATCTCGCTTTGAATTACGAGAACCCCCTACCGAAGACGAAGTCGAGCAGATCGACCTCGGGGATGGATCTTCATCCAAACCTATTTTCATCAGCAAGTGTTTGGCAGGAAAGGACCAAGAATCTATGGTCCAACTGGTCAAAAAATACATCGACGTCTTCTCCTGGAGTTACGAAGACATGCCGGGGCTCGACCCACAAGTCGTAATGCACAAGCTTAATATCTTACCTGACGCTAAGCCCGTTAAACAGCAACAACGATGCTTCCATCCCAACATTATGGACGCTATTGACAAAGAAGTAGATAAACTCCAGGCCAGCAGGTTTATTCGCAAAGAGCAACATCCGGAGTGGGTAGCCAACGTCATCCCCGTCACCAAGAAAAATGGGAAGATTCAGGTCTGCATTGACTTCCGAGACCTCAACTCGGCTTGCCCAAAGGACGAGTTTCCACTCCCGATTATCGACATAATAATCGACAATACATGTGGCTTCGAGTGCATGTCCTTCATGGACGGGTACTCGAGTTACAACCAAATCAATTGTTCCCAGACGACGAAAAGCACACGTCATTTAGGACTCCAAAGGGGGTGTACTGCTACACAGTAATGCCCTTTGGCGTAAAAAATATAGGTGCCACATACCGAAGAGCCATGAGCACCATCTTCCACCAGAACCTCCGCAAAATAGTTGAATGCTATGTTGACGATATCGCCGTCAGGAGCCGTCTTTGAGGCGATCACCTATAAGATCTGAAGACAGTCTTTGATCTCATACGGGCACATCAGCTCAAGATGAACCCCGTAAAATCCTTCCTTGGGGTTTCCAGTGGAAAGTTCTTCGGCTTCATTATCACTGCGAAAGGCATCCATGTCAACCCCGAGAAGACTAAAGCCATCCTTGATATGGACCCTCCGAAGAACCTAGAGAACTTCGAGGCCTGCAGGGACGTCGCATATACATCCGAAGGTTTATTACGAACCTTTCCGGGAAATACCAACCCTTCACCAAGCTCATGAAGAAGGGAGTCTCCTATGTTTGGACGAAAGAATGTCAGAAAGCCTTCGACGACATTAAAGCTTATTTGACGAGCCCCCAGTCTTGATGGCACCCGTCACAGGCAAACCATTTCTACTCTATGTTCGCCCAATGGACCATTCCCTTGGCCATTTGTTGGCCCAGAACAATAACACGGGCTACGAGCAAGCCATCTACTACCTCAACAGGACAATGATCGAGGCCAAACACCGGTACAACCCCGTCGAAAATGAGTGTCTAGCTCTGGTGTTCGCCATCCAAAAGACTCGCCATTATGTCTCTGGACAGAAAATTCATGTCATCTCCCGAGTCAATCCGTTCAGAGTCCTCATGACAAAGCCGGAAGCGATAAACTCCCAATTAGCTACTTGGGTGATGCTATTGACACCATACGACATGGTATTTGTCCCGTAAAAGGCTGTCAAAGGCCAAGCACTGGCCGATTTTCTAGCCACGCACCCAATTCCGGAATTGTCCAGACTCTATGAGGACATTCCAAATGAAGTACGAGAATCAAACATTACCAAAGGGAACCCCATTTGGCACAGGTTCTTCGACGGTGCTTCAAGAACAGGTCCCAAAGGCCAGGTCATCGCAGGAGTGGGGGTAGTCCTGATCTCCTCCGATAAGCTGGTCATCCAGCGTGCCTATTCCCTTTCAGTGTCGTGCTCCAATAATGTTGTAGAGTATAATGCCTTCATCATAGGACTCCAGTTAGCAAAATAGTTGGGGGTAGAATACCTCGAGTCTTACGGTGACTCGAAGCTTGTCGTCAATCAAGTTCGAGGACAATACGATTTCTGCCATGAAGACCTGATCTCTTATCACCATGAAGACCTGATCTCTTATCACAAAGCAGCGTTGGACATCATCTCAACATTCGCTGGATTCTTCAGAGAACATGTGCCTCGGCTATAAAACTTAGAAGCTGACATTCTGGCCGGCCTTGCTGCCTCATTAGCAGCACCGGTTGGCACGCAACACTTCATTACAGTAGTGGGCCAGGATTTGGCATGCCCTAGAAACAATCTGTGTATGTGGGCAAACCATGCCATGTCTACAGATGCCAGCATCAATATCAGAGACTGGAGGTTCTCGTTCATCGACTTTTTCGTCTATAGAATCCTCCCGGTGGACCCAAAAGAAGCAGTCTCAGTCAGAAGGCACTCGCTCCGGTTCTATTACGATACAGCCACTAAAATATTATGTCGACGCTCCTACGATGGACTTCTCCTCCGATGCCTATCAAACGAAGAAGCAGCCGAATGTCTTCGAGAAGCTCATGACAGAACATGCGGAGCCTATTAACCAGGTCCTAAACTACATGATCGACTTCGACATATGGGCTATTACTGGCCCACCATGATGGCCGACGATGTCGAGTAGGCAAAGAAATGTCGTACTTTCCAGCTACACGTTGACTTCATCCACAGACCGTCGGAGCTGAGTCTCCAGAGGGACTCAAGACTATCCCACAAGTAGAAGGAACGGAGGGGGTGTCTTCCACCGTGGGGCCTTTGCCCTTGTTTGAGCCGGCCCCAGAGGGCCCCACAACATTTGGGTCTGCCGTAACAGACCCTGAAGCAACATCTGCAACAGGGACAGATTCTTCTACCCCTGACGAAGGGACAAGAGCAGTATCTGGAGGGAGAATGAACCCTCATGTCTCTTTTTCAATCAAAACAGGAGTAGGACTCGGCAAATGAGTCAATTCCCCTTCATCAGCACCGGTTTCCAGAACGGGAGTAGGACTTGGCAGACGAGTCATTCCTCCCCCCTCAGTCCCCATCACTGGGACAGGGGTACGACCCAGAAGTAAAATTTCCTGCAAAGCCGGTTCCCCCATACCATGACTAGGAGAAGGCTCAGCCGCTAACTCCTCAGTCTGCTCCTCTCCGCCTGTCACGGAGTCCTCTTCAACGTCTTCAACATCATCTTGGGGGATGTCATCCGGAGAGGATGAATCCCATTCATCCCCCTCACCCGGAGGGTCTTGCATGGTAACTTCCTTCGGGGCTCCCGTACCAGTCTTTGGGGCCTCCACAGTTGTTTGCTTCACCGTCTGTGAAGACTCTGCTTTACCTCCCCGACCAGTTGGCGGAGAAGGTTCAATGTTCTCAAATGCTACAGCATCATCTCCAGCCGGAATGGCATCATCCAAAGTCTTCTCCATGGAAGATGACACAATCGGAGGGATACGCTCATCAGACGAGCTTGCCACCTCCTTCAGTTTACTCGAACCCGACCTCGAAGATCGGGGTTTCTTCTTCAACACCTCCTGCAAAGAAGAGACATATAAGCATAAGAGAAAAGACCGAGTCAGACGGATGCTAAATTACATACCACTATGGGAGCTGGTTCTGTTGGTGCCGCCAAAGGCGGTATTATGTCCCCATCCTTAGTGGCTAACATCTTCTTGGGCTTCTTGGGAGACGATGAATCTGCCTCCGTCGAAGCACGCCTCTTAGCTGACTTGCTGTGGGCTCCTCTCGAGCACCTCTCGTTGGTACTGCAGGAGCAGCCCTAAAAGCTGCCACATCAGGCGGACGATACGCCTAAGCCTTCGCTAGCATGCTTTCTGACGCCTCAAGTTGCATCCCGATAATGAAACTGGTCTCCCGGTCATACCCAGGGAAAATAGTATTCATCGCACAATAGAGCTTCACGGCAGAAAACAAACTATACAGCCAAAGATTGTGAACCGGCAGCGTGAAACGCACTCCGGTACATCCGGCATTGCAATACTGCCAACCTCGGGCCCCATCTAACAAACTTCCAACAAACCCCAAGCAATTATTGGGGTTTCTCAACATCAACTGGGTGTAGCCAAACTGGCAGGCAAAATGACTTGGCAGGTACGGTTCTAAGAAACAACGATTCTTGTTCCGATACACTAGGAGGGAAGGCCGAATGCTCTACAGCCAACGAAATTTCCATATTGGCAAAGTGATCGCATCCTCACCAGAGTCCTCCAGCTCTTTATCTGTTTCAAAACCCAGGAAAACTGGGCCAACCTTGGTGATCTCCTACCCTTGGAGGTAGGACAGAACTCTCCTACAAACGGGAATGCCTGTATGCAGCCACTTCCTTCTGTAGTAGCGACGGATAAAGGCGTCACCAGCAACATGCTCCTCTTCCGTGCCAGGGGTCATTGTATTTGATTGGTGCAAGATCAACCATCCCATCAGATAATAAAAAGGCAGCTCTGTACGAGGAAAATTGCCCTTCTTACCTATCTCGTGAACCACATTATCTACAAATTCCCTCACACCCCGCTTTAGGTTGCACACCATAGCGGGAAGCAAGGCCAAAGGATGACCAAAGACCAGCTTCACAGCCAGCAAGATGAGATTTCTGGCCACCCTCTCCATGGAGCCAAATCCACCAGCAAACACATGGTCTCGAAGTCATATCATCAGATAGGCCGTTAGCACTGCCTTTGGTGACATTCTGTGAACACAATGCCAGAAGCAGCTGTAGATGTGGTCAGATGGCTCATGGTTCTCATTTTCATGAGGATTTCGTTTGCTGAGTCTATCATCTCAGCAAGTACCTCTGCATGGGTAAGCCCCTGAGGAGTAACAAATCGAACCTTTGAAGGGTCCATCATGTCTTGTTTGAAAAAATAATCCCTCCAAGCAGTCACATGAGGCTGCACTTTACCTTTGTCCCTCCGCTGGGCCAAGTAATGATGGCTCGCCACCTCTTTGAAGACTGCCATCATCTCAGAATTCTTCTCTTCCAAGGCCAGGAGCTCCTCATTTGTGGGAAAGTACTCCTCATAGGGCTCAGACCCCCAAGGAAGCTTCGAGACCTCATACATCTCATGTAATGGCAAGCCTAAATCCCCAATGGGAGTGAAGAAGGTACTGGTATGAGTGTTGTACATCTCCATGAGAGCAAGAAACATAGGCCGGTTTATATCTATGCCCGCCTGAGTAGCACGGAGAGCAGCAGTCAAACCAACTTCCCTGAGTTCAGTCTTAAACTTCGATAGAACCCAGAGTATCAACTCTTCCCACTTCTACATATAATGGTTCCAGTCCTCGACCCAAAATTTCCCTTTTGGGTACGAGATCTTCGTCTCCAGCATATGTTGACAAAGGTCGAGGCACTAAAGGCGAAAGTGTTAGGAGGAACATCACTATATATACTCCCAGGATGCAGAGTTCATAAATGATAAGAGGTTCTGGCTCGCGAAGCGGCTAAGGTATCTTTCTGATTTGAGGTGGTGTCGATCCGGATGATTCCTGCCACTGCCCCTCCCTGAGATGGAGTGAGCTCCCACTTCATCCTCCTCTTGGAAGCAAGACTACGAAAAAAGCTGTCAAGGGCAATTGACGTTCCACTTGCCGAATGTACATGTTCACATCTCTCGCCTTGAAGAACTAGTCTTCTTTGACCTTCAACACCTTCGCTTCGGTTGAAGTCAAACGGTTATCGAACAAAAACTCGGGTTTCAAGAAGGACACATTATCAGATTCAACAGATTTGAGTCTGCCACTCTCCATCATGTGTTGGAGACAAGTAAAATGTTGATCTCGGATCTGCGTCATTCTCTCCGGAGGCTGGTCCAACATAATGGCAGCCCTCGCAGGGTTGACGATTTCTTCATTAGAGTCCAAACCCATCGGGCAAAGAGCAGGGTCTAAAAGGACTTCGTTCAACAAAGGTATAGTCATCGATACTGTCATTACAACAAGACAAAGTTGTCAGCCAAAAAGACTAAAGTCATTCAAAAGTTAGCAAAAGGCTTAGAAGCTCGAACAAGCATCTAAGGCGCATCAACAATCGGGTGCATCATCTGAGTCAAAACTCATGCGTACAGTTAGAAGCTCATCAAGACGCACATGACCGAGGCCCAAGCGCATTTGAAGAGAAGCTTCGGCACATCATCAGGACCTAAGTCCATGCGCATCAGCAAAAGAAGCTTCGACGCATCATCAGGACCTAAGTCCATGCGTGTCAGCAAAAAGAAGCTTCGGCGCATCATCTGGACCTAAGTCCATGTGCGTCAGCAAATGGAAGCTTCAGCACATCATCAGGACCTAAGTCCATGCGCGTCATGGAACTTCGGCGCATTATCAGGACCTAAGTCCATGCACGTCAGCAGAAAAAGCTTTGGCGCACCATCAGGACAAAGTCCATGCGCGTCAGCAATGGGAAGCCTAGGCGTGTCAATAGGGATGCAACTCATTTCAGTCACACCCACGTGTCCCAACAGTGTTGCAATGAAGTGAAGGATCACCCACCGATCACCGCCGGCCGAACATCTACGGGCGTCGTTGCGACAACGGGAGTGTCCTCCACGTCGACCTCCACGGGCTCCTTGTCCTTGCCCCTTCCTCGGCCAGCACCGCCACGGGGAGTCTTGGAAGCCATCTCTCTAAAGAAGCTAGGGTTCTCGAAAGACTCTAGAGGAAGAAGGAGAAGGAGAAAACAAAAGTAGAAGACTCTCTCTCTCTCCCTCGCAGACTCCTATTTATAGGCATGAGCTACGCGCGTGAACTAATAAAGGCTGACATCAGCAAAAAAATTTCGGGTCTCGTAAAACTGATGACTGCATATCTTCCAAAAGATTATCATTAATCTTTCAAAATTCGAGGCATTATCTTCTTGCATTAAAACAGAGAAGAGCATGCACCCCCACAGCAATGCGCGAAGTGGTCATGCGCCCAGAACAATGACTACCCATGCTTCTTGTTCAAAGTATTCCAAAACTTGGCAGAAAGTTTTGAAAACTTTGAAGGGGGTCTTGTAGAAGCATGGAAATTCAGGCGCATTTAAGGCCAGCCTATGTGCCCTAACTCTCATGCGCCAGAAATCAACATGCGCCAGAAAACTCAGCAGAACACTTGGCACAGCAAAAAACAGCAAGGGGACATAAAAATTGGGCTTTTATTCCATATGAAAGTCTATTACATGTTTAAAAACTCTTTTACAAAGGAGAATTCTTTTACAAAGAGAAAGAAAATCCTAAAAGCTACAGCCAGGCGCATCACTTGTCAGGCGCATCACTTCAACATACAGCCAGGCGCATTATTCCAATATCTCAGCGTAGGCGCATTCCCGTGCATAGTCAGAGCGAATCACTTTCTCGTCAACGTGTGGGCACTCTAGCAGGAGGAGTGGCTCTTCTAGCCTAACCAAATTGGGGCACCATAGCCCCGACCTACGGCTCTTCTAGCAGCATAACAAAAATCGGGGCACGATCGCCCCGATCTTTGGATGCAACAGGCACCTTCAGCCTGTGTCGGGACACGACGATTCCGATATTTGGATGCAACGACACTTTCACAGGCTTGAACCAAAGTAGGGCCGATGGTGAATAAACCAACTCGGCACATCTTCGTCTTGGAAAGGAGTTCATCGTCAACTCGCCGAGGCAGGGGACCGATCGAGTTCGTCTCCATGAAGGAAAGCTAAGTGAAATGAGAAATAAAACTCCTAACAAAGCTATTTATAGGCCGGTCGCCCATGCGCCAAGTGGCAGTCTCATACTCTGTGTAATGAATTTGCATTAATACCAATGAATCTGCCTCTTCGATTCAGCCAAGTCAAAACGGCCATTAACGCCTCAAAGAACTCAACATACGGGCCAATAAGGATACGCCATGCCGCAGATGCGCCGTCAGCACCATGCGCTCCGTACCTATGCGCCCAATGGGACATAGACCCATGCAACTAGTGGACACAAACTGATGTGCCCACTTCAACTCGTCACCCATCAAGCATTTAATGCTATGTGACAAAGTTGGCAGCACGTTCTCCGAAGACTGAACAGTTGGCAGCTTTTTGCAGAAAATGAAGAGCCGCAGACATCAGCATTATCATTACTTGCTTTTTTTTGCTACAGTTGTCCTTGCCACGTGGCCGACCGATCGCTCGCATGCGCCTCCATCGCCATGCGCCCAAAAATTTGTATGCACCTTAAAAGCCATGCGCTTCCGACTTACTCCTGATCCAAAAAGACAAAAGCCAAGTCTCTGCATGCGCTTCCACAGCCATGCACTCGAAGCTCTACAAGCGCCTCAGAAGCCATGCTTCCAGACTTGTCTGTGACCTCTAAAAGTCATAGACCAAGTCGCCCCATTCGCCAGATGCTAGGCGCATCCTGACAGATCACCCTCCACCAAATTTGAGATCTTTGAGCCATGAACACGCACCACGTGTCATTTGACTCAGTTCTTTCTATGAATGGGTGTTAACCACCCAAGATCTCAGCAATGGCCGAATCTTCGTAACTGCCACGTGTCAACTCTACCGCAGCCCAACAGTGCAGTTCAAACAAGATTCAGCTTCAACTCAGGGCGCATCATCCATGCGCCCCACAGCATCAGTCACGTGGCGTTCCCACGTACAGGCGCATCCTACATATGCGCGCATGAGCAGACCAGTCTCCTGCCTATAAATAGAGGGATCATTCCTTCATCTAGACACACACACACAAACAGATAGATCATCATATCTACCTGCAGAGACGAGAAGAGACACGTAACGTCTACTTCTCCTCCAAATGCTCCGGCATCCAGAGCAGCCCAGACCTTCAGAGAATCCAAGATCATCGTCAGATCGTCAACGGAGTCAATGCATTACCACTCGTTCCACCGAACAGTTCCCAGATAAAAAAACAAAAGTGTACTCCTAGGACTACGTCTAAGTCCTACATTATATAATGTTCTATTTGTAATTAAAATACCAAAGTTTTAATCAACAAAATCTTGTCACATTTTTCGATGGCAAACATCATCCTGCTCAATTATGGCCTCAAGCTCACCTGCAACATATCCAGTCAGGAGCAGAATAAAGTACAATCTATAATAATAAAACAAGTACAACATGTGGACAAGTAAAGAGACAATGAACAGGATGAACATGAAAAGTAAATGCATAATCTATCAGACTAAAACATATAATCAAATATCATGACATGATAAGTGAATTTGAAATACATACTAAAATATGTGACCGACTGGGTAAGATCATGAATAAGAACAAGTAAAGGTACGGCCTAAACCCCACGTGCACAGGGGTGAGATTTAAGCTATCCATATGAATCCCACGTTGGGCTTTGGTCACATATCTATAGTATTTTCCCTCCCTAAATACCAGTAAATATCATGAACCAGAATAAGACCATGTCGTGTAACAATGTGTCCAATATAAAAAAGAACATGACATGAAATAAATGAGTCAAAATCATAGAAGTACTTGTCTTGCTCTGGAAGATCGAGACTAAGAAGATAGAAATCTTCGGGTCATCCTAGAATAAATACAAGCTGGATAAGCTCTAAATAATGGCAATTTACTAATGTGACCAACTAATCAACTATTTGTTAACTCTAAACTAACCATTCTACTACTTAGTTTCCTCTAATAGTTGGCAACATAATATCATTCAGGAAGTTATTGGTTCTAAACTATTTTATTTAGCAACTAACACTAGTTAGAATATTCATTTTTACTAGTCAAAAAGTAATTTAAAAACTCAAATAACTTACTAGTACAATAATATTAGATAAACAATTCATTTAGGAAAAGTTATCAAAATATTATTTAGCAAGTAAACTTTATTACAAATAAACAAAATTAGTGATGAGGGATAAATACCAATTAAACCTATACTGACTAGCATAATCCAGCCCACTAAGTATACTCAAGATTATAATTTAACAAGAATCCCTCTAGTATATTGGGCCTGTTAGGCCCCAGCCTCCTTATTAATCCTAGTCTTAACTCCTAAGTTCATAACCAACCCATCATTTGGTACAACAGAAGCTACACAATAGACTTGGCCCACTGCTTGGCCCGCTAGTGACTTATTTAACATTATTCTAGACAAGAATTAAAGAATTAAAATATAATACAACCCAAGGTCAGCCCACTCATGAGAACATAGTTATGTACCCCAGTCCAAAATATTAATTATTACAAATTTAACTAAGGCAAGGATGTGCAATTAAAAATTTCTTTTGTCTCGACGTGTTGAAATTAAACAGTACAGAGAGTTGAAAACATAGCATAGGAAGAAATTTAGCTTTTCATTCATAAACTTGCAAAGTATGTGCAAGGTCATTTTTACATTACATATGCCGTTGCGGCTACATCTTGAAACACACAAAAAAAAACTCTCGACAAGCTTGTCTTGAAATAATCCTTGTCGTTCCATACATTCACGCCCCTTTATACATTTGAACAAAGCCTTCGATCTGAGTTGGACTTCAAAATACTTCAAAATAGGAGAGCTTCGTGCCGCCTCCCGTTCTTTAGCTTCAGGTCTAGTCTCGAGCTCCCGCAGCGCGCTCGTTACCTGGGGAGTTGGGGGTTAGCACACTTGCTAGTGGATGGGACGAACCCACTCGTCTAAACCGACATTGCTTAATAAGGATTCTAGCATACGAAGTGATCTTTCTATTTAGAACTATATGAATTGCAGTTCATATCGAAGGCACATTTTAAACGATAACACATAACCAATTTAAAGGCATTCTTACCACGGCCGTGCTCCTTTCCTGCACAAAATATGCATGATACTTACCACCTGCACAAGACAATAGGTGAGCATGCAATCTATCCTATATGCGGTCATTGGTGATATCGACACCATGAAGGACGATTACGTAGCCTTGCGACGCGCCCTCCAGTCCAGGTAGCGAGCCTAACTGGAGGTCTCGCAATGCCTCGTGCCGAAGCACGATTTCCATAATTTCCTCCTAGGCCGATTCGGTCCCAGGGCCCCGGGTACCGTCTCGAAGAAAGCTCACCTTGTGCACAAGTCGTCCTTGACCATGCGAATGTATGAACAGTTTAACATGTATGAAGTAAATTGCATAGCGTAACCATTATCAAATCACATAATCATTCCTACTCGTGCAAGGGTCCTTTCCCCCGAATCCGTACGTTCTGATTTAGCATCCCGTAGGCACCAAATTCTCCGAGGCATGATGAGCCGCTAGAAGAATAGCGCCTAGCTGCTGTCGATCGAGGTCGTAGAGGATTTTGCCATGGCTGATCTCAAAAGTTAGTGTTAGGGTTCGAGGAAAGCTTGGTGGGGAGGAAAGGGAGAAGGAGAGAAGAATTCAAAATTTGGGGGGCAGAGCTCTGCTCTCAATATCAGAACAGTAGAGAAAATGAGAAAGAGAGAGTGAGCCCTTAAATAGAGCTGAGAGTAACTTTAAGGAATTTCAAAAAAGAAAATAGTTTTATTACAAAAACATTGGTTTTATTAGAGCATCTCCAACCCTATTGTGAGTTTAGAAAAAATGGTTGCCACATAAGAATGACAAACTTTCATTCCAAAAATTCTTCTCCAATGCAAATGTAGAATAAAACATGAAGTTGACATGGCAATTACATGACAAGGAGAATGTGAAGTTGATTGTCTAGATCTAGACAATGCACTTCACAATGACTTTGTTCCACATCATCAATTATGAATAGAAATATTTATAAAAAAGTTGAAGAAGTGGAGGAGTTACCTTGAAAGTTGGAAAAAATACTTTTTATTGTCTCCTCAATACTTTTGCATTGGAGAGAGTTTTTCTATCTCATTGTCTTTTGAGATATAATTTTGCCACATAAACAAGACATTGTCTTGTGGCTCATGCCACATAGGAGCCACCTAAGACTCACAACACTTAACAAGACAATAGGGTTGGAGATGCTCTTACAAACTAGGTCAAATGTTTGTTAGAGGGTTGTTAGGGGTTGTTAGGTGGTTAGAGAGAAAAGTGGGGGTAAAGTGCATTTAAACCCTCCTTAGATCTCACGAAAACGCAAATAAAGACTCGTTGAAAAGATAGTCCGTTACGAAAATGCTCAAATCATCCCCCCGCTGTTAAAATTCGTTAAAAATCGTCTTAAAAGACGATTTTGCCTCTCCCCTCTCCCCCCCCCCCTCTCTCCGGTGGTGGGGGCGGGTCAGGGGGGGAGGGGGTCGGCGATGGCCGGCGGAGGAGGGGGCGGAGGGGGTCGGGGGGCGGGTCGCCGTCGGAGGGAGGAGGGGGGTGGTCGGGGATGACCGACGGAGGGAGGAGGGGGGTGAGGAGGTCGGGGGGCGGGTCGCTGGCGGAGGGAGGAGGGGGAGGGGAAGGGGTCAAGGGGCGGGTCGCCGGCGGAGGGAGGAGGGGGTCGGGGGGCGGGTCGCCGGCAGAGGGAGGAGGGGGAGGGGGTCGAGGGGCGGGTCGCCGGCAGAGGGAGGAGGAGGGGTCGGGGTCGGGGTCGGGTCGCCGGCAGAGGGGGGGCGGGTCGGGGTCGGGTTGCCGCCGGAGGGGGGGGAGAGGGAGGGTAGGGAAGGGAGGGGCTGGTAGGGAAGGGTGGGGGGATAGTTTAGGTAGTTTCTATTTTTTTAATTTTTTTTAAGTCTTAACGGCCATTTAACGGATAAGGGCCATTCTAAACAAAACAGGTTTTTCGGGAGGTGCAAACTGCTTAAGTTTTCTAAAGGTCTTATTTTGCAAACGAGGCAACTCTAGGGAGGGTTTAAATGCACTTTATCCGAAAAGTGGAGTTTGTTAGAATTAGAAATATTCTAGATTTGCTTTAGTCTTGATTAATAAAGTAACTAATCATTTGACTAAAATCACTATAACCTTCCTACTCCATAATCCCTAATAATGATGATGAGGCTATTAGAAAAATTAATATCCCACAAAATAAGTTGAAAATTATTATTCCTAAAATTCCAAAATATTCTGAAAAATACTAAACTTTATTAATTCAGGGAAAGTGGGGTTACAGTTATAGTGGCATTTTGGTTTCAGTTCGAGATAATGACAAAATCAGGAAAAGTATCTAGAAGTATATTTACTTGACCTCTTTTTTCTAACTTAGGGACATTTTTCTCAATGGATTTTTGGCTTCCTAAGAAGGTTTTAACGAGACATTCGCATTGGGTTGATTATACCTCTAGATATTTTCATGTCCTGAAAACGTACCAACGACTCACTTTTACCTTTAGATTATTGGTTTTTTCACTAGATTTTTTGTTCAAGATTTTGGTGAAATGTATATATCTCTTATACAAAACACAAAGGTTTTTGAATCCTAGGGCTGACTGTGCCAAGATAAAGAGTGGTTGGGATTTAATCTTAGTGAATCAACGGTTGTGGGGTTTTATGGGGAAGAGCATTATTGGGAGTGGGGTTTTATGAGGAAGAGCATTATTGGGAGTGGAATTTTATGTGGAATCCAAAGATGGGGATTTAATATTTTGATGGTTGGGATTTAATATTTTGATGGGGGCCTCATAATGGTTGTGGATGAGCATTATTGAGAGTGGAATTTTATGGAAAATCCAAAGAAAATTCACATCCAGCAGTGGTTGAAATTTAATATTTTGATGGGAGCCTCAAAATTATTATTGTTCGTTTAAAATTGGGGGTCCAAGATTTTGAGAGGGAATGACTAGTATATATATATATATATATATATATATATATATATATATATATATATATATATATATATATATATACTGATGCAAATTATATAGGAATTTTTGACTTTTATCGCACTTATTAAGATTAATTTATACTTACGTCCCATTTTTAAATTTTATTAGACTTACATTAAAAATATTTTTCGTAACAAAACGAATATTTTTCGTAACAAAATAAATAAAAATAAATGTTTTTCGTGACAAAGTATGATGTAAGTCTAATAAAATTAAAAAGTGGGATGTAAATACAAATTCATATTAATAAGTGGGATAAAAGTCAAAATTCCCAATTATTTAGTGAGTTGTGCAAGGGGAGTGTTCTAGTTAGTTGTATCTAACTACTATATATGATTATAACAACTAATAAGTCTCTCTTACCGACATGATGGTTATTTGTTGTAACCAATTGTACTTGGTATATAAACCAAGCAGCGTGTCCATTCTAGAATTGCTTGCCAATATCAATAAATAGATTCTTCTCTTCTCAATTCCTTCTCTTTCTACGCATCATAGAGTTCCTGAATAACTCCATAGTCGTTCAAGAGTGCAACAAATTATGAGAGAATTATTTTAATTTTGTCAATTCTTTTTGTGGAACTTATTTCCACAAGCGGTGAATGATGATGACGACAAAATTAACATTATAAAAGTATATCGGAACCCAATCCAATATTTGAAAACATAACCACCAAACAAACAAGTAATAAAACTGAAAGCAAAAAAGGATTAATGGAGAACCAATCTCAAAAGTCAGATAAAGGCTCTTTTTCAAGGCTCAGCTAATCTGGTGGCAATGCCTAGAAGCCTGCAGCCAGGCTCAGCTTATAAGAAAACGTCCTGTAAAATCCTTGGAATTTTAAATGTCTTGTCATCCTTGACTAAACGTTATATAGCTCAATCAAATTATTTTCAGAGCCCCAATTGTTAACAAAGAACTACCCCCTTGAAGAAACAGATCAGCCAATTACATTGAAATATGCACCTTGAGGGATTGTACAAACACTGTATCAGCAAGACCTTGCCTGCATCTCGAAAACTCTACCAAGGGGAGACACAATAACACATATGGAATGGCTCCAGTGAGGGTCCGAACGTTGGATCATATGGAATGGCTCCAGTGAGGGTCCGAACGTTGGATCATATGGAATGGCTCCAGTGAGGGTCCGAACGTTGGATCAGATTGCATTCGTGTTGTTAACTTCCGAAGATGCACTCATGAAAAATCCTGCAGCCGATAGTTCCATAGGACCATAACAGACTTCCCTTTTCATGGAAGAATGGAGAACTAATTTTCATGGAAAAATGGAACACAACTAATTTAATGACCATATTGTCATCTCGACTATTAGGAAAGCCACACTACATCCCCAGATCAGACATGGAAATCGAACTGCAAAAAGATACTAAGAAACGCTGAAAGATGTGCGCTAAAACTTACAAGATATCATCTACTGATTTCATTGAACTTTGACAAAATAATTAGGGCATTCCCCATATTGCTGGCCAGTGCATTGCTCTTGTCATGACTCATATTCCGCTGTATCTTCAAGCCAGTTGCTCTAAATGCAGGTGGAGAGCCCAATATCTCCCCCCTAGTGTAGCCTTTTACCTGTCATGATCAAGATGTCAGTTTAATTAATGCTTGGGGAAAGGTCGGAGCATATATGAATATGATAACTTATCACCACCACATGTAAATGAAATGGGGCTATTTCATGAAAAGATTTGTATTTTATGCAATAATTGACTAGGTGACTTCCTAAAGAAAAGACAAGAGGTTAACCTACTAATATATTGAATCGTTATCCCTTCAAGACCTTAAGTCCAAGCATGAAGTATAAAACCATCAGAAAATAGATGAGATCACTAAATTCCTGTATTATTCAGTATTCATCAGCACAATGAAAGTAGAAGATCCATATGATAATTACCAGTGGAAAATACTTGCAGAATTCCAGATTTTCTCCCACCGTTTAGTCTAAAACAAAAGCATTTTCCATATCAAGTTAAATGGAAAGGCCAGCTGTTCAGTAACAATAAGACAAGCAGCAATATCCTCCTTAACAAGTTAAAAATTCACTGATCTATATACATGTTTGTGGTTATTAACTTCAAGCCACAACATATTACAGGTACTAACACATTGTAATAGTAGAAATGGTGAATCAATCTCTTTATATTATGCTCTCTCAAAGATCTAACACTTAACTCCAAGTTTGGAGCCTTTGGAGATCAAGCTTTAGTTAGCTTAACCACTTTGCTGATGTACAATATTGATGTTTGAAGTTGTTAACATGTATTTTAGCATACAGATGTAGTGTTCAAGTTGCTTTGCTAGCAATGGCACTTGAATTAAATAATCAATCAAGACAAAGGATATGTACCAAATAATGTATTGAATACAAGGTGGAGGCAACCAGTCAATTTCATATAAATCTATATAAGCACCAAAGGAATGTTCCTCCTGAAACATCAATATATCTTTTGGGAAAAGACGAAATAGATGGCACACTAGAACCCAGGCAGACATAAGGTAAACTGCAATATCCTCAAGGTTTGTTTAAACATAACTCAATTGGCCAAAATATGCATACCCTAGAGGACAAATCTAGGTGGGTCAGAGTTCTCGGTCACAAACTCCCACTCTAGACAAGTTGGAACACGATTGAAACTGGAAGATAACCATTCTGATTACTAACGACATAATTGAGCTATCAATATTAGCTGATTGACCGTATTCCTAAAGTTGTCTGATATAGCCTTTTTCGATTAAACCTGGTTATAGAACCTCTGACAAAAGACAACTGCTGACACTTTGCACCAAAGTACCCTCAAATTGCACATAAATGCCCTGAAATTGTGCATCTGTTCCAATATGATACCACATACTTTATCTGGATTTAAACATCTTGAACTTACAAACCACTGGCAGTTTGACACCCAGTTCGACTAACATACAAGATACTATATCACATTTTGATACCCTCAGGTAGAGCTAGAAGAAAGATTCTGAAGTGGATTTGAGCTGGGTTTTGTTGGTAGAACATGTGAGTTAAGACTTGGTTGCTTCAAGGGATCCAAAACCGCCCAAGAGAAACTCTCTTACTACATTTCATTAGCTGATCTGTTATAGTGACAGGACAGAGAGTCCCAATTTTTGTGGAACATTAAATAATTAGTTCAAACTCTTCTGAGACCAGTTAATTAACCTAAACTGTCTCAGCTGTCGTGTACTAACTAAACATTTATAACAATATATAGGATCTAACTTGATGCAACTCATGTCTAGTAGCTCATATTCTCCGCTAAACTCAAACAAAATAGTCCATAGTAAAAGAAATAGACAGATATATTTTAGAACTTACCTCCCAGATTGGGTTTGTAAAATCATTTTAGATGTTGACAGGGACATTGTACCTATTATGATATTTGAAATACAATACTAGTGAAGTTCATATGTAATGGCTTCCAATAATGTCCAATAATCCTATGTGATCAATAGAAGATTTTAGTTACTTCACAAGCTAAATGTTTGGTGACATGAGAAACATCAGTTTGTGTAATCATTCATGGTATTGATAATAAAAATTAAGATACAGTGCAATATCATAGATCTTGGACAAATCACTAATACTAATATTAGTTTGGGGAACTCCAACAAAAGGTGCTACAGGGCAACATAGATCAGAATGCAAATTGTATAAATATTAATGAGGCACCTAATCTATAGTTCTCTTAAAAGAGAATAACAGAAATGTTGGTGACCCATTTTCTAGTCAGTCGCTTCTCTAGCCATGCTTCTCTAGCCACAATCGAAATTTAAGGGTAGTCATAAAAGTACAAGGTGTGTGCCTCTTGTACAATTTTCTACATACTCTATAAAGCTTCAGATATTTTTTATTTCTTTGATACATGGAACATATGTCCTCATGTTTGCTATTCAAATTCCTAGAGCTAATCCTTTATATAGGCAATGCATTATCTTTAAGATTTTATTAATAAAGAATTTCCAAGAAAAATATTCTAGCAAATAGAACTCACTACTTCACTATCATTTCATATATATCTACACTGGTCTATGTCTTAGTCAATGCTAGGAAAAATGTTTCGTAGTCGTATCCATAAACTACCTTCTCAAAACAAGATTCCAGACTAAAAAGATAATTTATTGGTAAACCTACTCCATGTTCTAACTTTAGATAAGCTATAAAATTATTTTTCTCGAAACATGGGACTCCATATGGTTTTGCGTTAAAAGATCTCATTTCACTCTGAGTTTGAGTTAACTTCATGAACCTTTGGAGGCCATCTTTTTCAAATAGAAGTTAGCTTATCAAACGAAGGCAACAAATCTAATGATTATTCTACTAGTTATGTTGGCAATTAAATCTTACTCCCGTGGATTCCTCTCCTGTGACTAATTATTCAAACAGTAGAACTCAATCCTCAATCAAATTGCAATACGGTTGAGTTATAGTAAGTACTTATGGTGAATTAGATCTAAGATCGTCCATGCCCATGGGGCGTGCATTTACGTAATGTCTTACGGAGACTGACAAGGTCTATGTCAAAGAAATGCAGAATCATCTACAAACACACTCATACAACTCTAATCTGATTAGATTTCTGCATTTGTCTAGAATACCTTAACTATACCAGTAACCACACCTCCAATCTAATAAAACAACATCTCAACAACTGGAGAAATTGGATTACTTCAATAGCCAAGAATTTCCCAAATATGAAATCAACATTCTCTTTTGTATCTACCACTGAAGTTTTCATGAGGATGAATCTTATCTGTATCTCTCCCAATGTTATAAACGGCGGTAGGCGGGTGCGCGGCGGAAAGGGACCGCCTACCGCCTAGGCGTTTGAAATATTTTGCCTATTTTTTTATCCCTTCTAATTTATTTTGCATAATATGCCCAACTAATATTTATGTTTCTTTTCAGTTGGAGACCAACTTGCATGAAAGACCAACTGGAGATTCAAAATAGCATGAGAGACCAATCCATACAAAGGAAAGTCAAAATAGATTCAAAATAGCATGAGACCAACTGGAGATTCTAAGAATGTATTGTGTACAATACTTCAAAATGGCTAACAATGTAAAGTTTATATTCTGTACAATACTACAATATATATATGAGGTATTGTCACTGTCAGTTTCAATGTGGTGTGCATATACTAAATGAGATGTATTGTCAAAATAGATATATATACAATTTTTGGAGGCATGCTGGGGAGTTGCCAACGAAAACTAACAATCCTGTGCAGGCATTCAAAATACTGCATATTGCACTTGAAGGTAAATAGCAAAGCTTGCATATTGCACTTGAAGTAAATAGCAATGCTTCAAAACTGAAGTAAAATGAGAATTGCACTTTATGTGCACATTCAAAATACTGTACTTGGGTGCCGCATTCGAAATTCTGTGGAGTTTAAGTGCCCATTCAAAATACTCCATTGTACAAAATATGAGAACTTGATAGGTAAATAGCAAAGTTTCAAAAGTAAAAATGAGAACTTGATATGTAAATGCCAGCTTCAAAATAGCAAAAGCCTCCAAGTCGATCAAGTCTACTTAGTCTTCTAAGTCTACGCAAACACCATCCACCACATCCATAATTCTTTCATCGTCCGACTCAAAATCAACCTCCTCATCCGCCTCCTCCTCGGACGTACCAAGATCTTCATTAAGTTCTCTAATTGGGATGTTTCTAGCACTCCTCCTTGCTTCAAGCGCTTCGTCCGCTGCCGACGCTTCCGCCACCATTCTCCAAGTAAGTCCCGAACCCGGCCCGACCTCATCATCATCACCACCCTCAACAAGCCAACCTTGAGCTTCATTAGCTTGCGAACATAGGAGCAATTCTCCACCCATCTCTTTCTTACACTTGTTCTTCATAAGATTGGAATTGAATTTGACATATACAAGATCGTTCAACCTTGATGCTTCAAGCCTATTTCTCTTCTTGGTATGTATCTAAACAATAAAAATGGGTCACAAATTAACTAAAATTTCAATGCATAATAGAATATAGGAAGAGAACGTGATTTAAAAAAAATCTACTTACCCCTCAAATTGGCTCCAATTTCTTCCACACCCCGATGAACTACTAGTCAAAGAGAGAAATCTAATTGCCATCTTTTGCAAGTTTGAGGTGCTACCACCATAATTTGACCACCATCCAACTACACATTAAGAGACAAAAAGAACCAAATTAAAAGTTTAAATACATAAAAAATTAATCATAAACCAAAAAAGTGGTAAAGACTTGAGAAAAAAAGATTTATCCGGATCAAACTCATAATATGGAGCATCCTTCTCATATGCCGCTTGTGCCATTTTTCTTCCAAAGTTCCCGGACTTGCTTTTATATTTCAACAACTCATCATTAGAGATTGTGGATTGCATGTCCAACTCATCCGGAAAAAGTTTCTCAACACAATTTAAAAATCCATTCATAACATTTTTCATCATTTTCTATACTTGGATCTTTGTAGTCAAAAATTGGATTCAACAAGCGGCGTAGTGCAAAGGACTATCAAGTATATCCTTAGACTTGTCATCAATAATCTTCAAGATAGGTTTGGCATTCTCATCTTTCTTGAATGCACTCTTAGTCTCTTCCTTAGCTTTTCTAAGTGCACCTACCACAACGGACATTGAGGACTTTTTATCCCCATCCACTAGGCATAAAACCTTCACCAAAGGAGTAAATACATTCAATGCCAATGCAATATTATTCCAAAAAGAGACCGACAAAACCGTTGCCTCCGCCGCCTTTCCCTTCACTCTATTCCTCAATTTTGTTTTGCTCCACTCCACGGATGTAAACATAAGCCTTAGTGCATTTTTCTTACCTTGAAGACTTTCCAATGTCAAGAAAGATGTAGCAAATCGAGTCACTCCAGGCCTTACAATATTCCTCTTCTTGGTATATTTTCGCATAAGAGTCAATGTCCTATGATGTGCATAGATGAATACGGTTAAGACCCTTGCTTTTTAAAGCATTCCACTAAACTTTGATAGCTTACCGATCCCCTTAAGCATGAGATTGATGGTATGAGTTGCACAAGAGCTCCAAAAAAATATGAGGATAAGTGTTTGCTAACAAATCCGCCGCCACCATATTATTTGATGCATTGTCCGTCACTACTTGAACCACATGTTGAGGACCAATTTCTTTAATGTACTTTACAACAAAGTCATGAATATATTGTCCGGTGTGCGACTCTTCATAATCTTCCACGGAACCAAGGAATGAAGTGCCAAGCTTGCAATTAACACACAAGTTCATAATACTTCTCCTCTTCCGATCACTCCAAGCATCAGTCATAACCGAGCACCCATTCTTCATCCACTCCTCTTCATGCTCTTTGAGTGATTGTTTGGTCTTTTCAACTTCCTTTTTTAACAATGGCTCTCTTAGAAGATATTGGCTTGGAGGCTTGTAGCCGGGATCGAATTGCCCAATAGCTTCCACTAGTTGTCTAAAACTTGCATTATAGATAGCATGAAATGGAACACCCGACTCATATATCCACCTAGCCACATACTCATGCACATCATTTGTAAATTTGCTTTTCAAAGTATCATAAATATTTTGTTATGTCTTGTTCGGATCAATGGCGGTTGTCCATTTATCAATAGGTCCAAGACGATTTGGTTTCTTCCTTTGTGATGAATCTCCCAACACTTAACACTCATCTTCTTCTTCTTCAACAAATACATAAACAGTAGCCCTCTCTTCTTCTATCTTGCTCTCTCTCTCTCGCTTTTTCTTCTTGTTTTGCTCAAGATACGCTCTTGCTTTTGCTTTGTCTTCACCCGATGCCTTCCGACATGCTTCAACTTCCCCCGTGATTCCGGCTATGTGATGCTTCATAAGAAATACCCCTCCCTTAATAAGCTTGCTACACAACTTGCATATAATCAAATCTCTTTTTTCTTTAGAAGCTTTACCTCCATATTCCCAAGCAATGTCGGTGGACTTTGGCCTCAATTCAACTTCCGGTTCTTTCTCTTTATCCTCCATTAGCCTTCAAATAACAACAAAATATTATTAGTATAAATAATATAAAAACTGATTATTTTTTATTTTTTAATTTTTACAGGAAGAAACAAGAAGAGAAGATAGTCGGAAAAAAATAGTAGTGTATAAAAAAACAACACAAGTAAAACAATGGATGACACAGTAGTGTGTTAAAAATAAAAAATAAAAAACACCACAACAGTAAAGGTGGAGTGAGCCGGTCAGCACAGTAGGTGTGTGCCAAAAAAAAACACACAGTAGTGTGTAAAAAATAAGAAGTATGCAAAAAAAAGGGTGTCAAAGTAGGAACGAGAGAAATGGAGTCTCAGGGCTCTTTGAACAAAAAAAACATAACAAAAACCCCAAAAGGAAAAAAAAACCAAACAAAAATATATATAAGAAGATGACAGTCTCTCTCAAAAAAAAAAAAAACATAGCCGTACCTGGTCGCTGCCGAAGAAGTGGTCACCGCCGGAGAAGCGGTCGCCGCCGGAGAAGCTTCACGTCCTCCTCCTCCTCTATTCATCATGTTCTGTAGTCTGTAACAGTAAGACTTCTTCTCTTTCAATTTTTTTTTGAGATGGAGTCTTCTCTTTCTAAGAGTCTGCAAAGATGTGACGGTCCGTTCTGCAGATGAGATAGGCATGGGCCGACTGCTTGTACCTTTTATTTCTTTTTCTTTTTTTTTAAAAAAAATTGATCGCCTCATTGCCGCGTACGACGGCCTCACCGCCGCCTTGACGCCTCACCACCGCCTCACCGCCGCCTCACTGCCACAGCGCCTTAGGAACCCGCCAACCCCAAAATCGGGACGGTGAGGCTCCGCCTGGCGCCTCACGACCGCCTAGGCGGCCGCCTACGACGCCATTTAGAACACTGATCTCTCCCCTAATACAAAGGGGTATCGGAACCGAATATACCCATCCCATCTCTCTAAAATTGTTGGCAGTTACAACCAAAATAACCAGGTAACAGTTTGCCTTCATGAAACTCATCTTAACAAAAAGAAAGAAGACAAAAATAGCTCCATCTCTGGTCTATTAATTACCTGTTGTCATCAGTCATTGAAGTTACATTCCACCTATGATACTATTTTCTATATTTAACATCAGTAGAAATACACAGCACAATTCCAAACCTAGGTACAAGGGTATTGGACTGACCGCCTCATTGTCGCGTACGACCGCCTCACCGCCGCCTTGACGCCTCACCACCGCCTCACCGCCACGGCGCCTTAGGAACCGCCAACCCCAAAATCGGGGCGGTGAGGCTCCGCCTGGCGCCTCACGGCCGCCTAGGCGGCCGCTTACGACGCCATTTAGAACACTAATTTCTCCCCTAATACAAAGCAGTATCTGAACCGAATATACCCATCCCATCTCTCTAAAATTGTTGGCAGTTACAACCAAAATAACCAGGTAACAGTTTGCCTTCATGAAACTCATCTCAACAAAAAGAAAGAAGACAAAAATAGCTGCATCTCTGGTCTATTAATTACCTGTTGTCATCAGTCATTGAAGTTACATTCCACCTATGATACTATTTTCTATATTAACATCAGTAGAAATACACAGCACAATTCCAAACCTAGGTACAAGGGTATTGGATTCCCACCTAGTTGAAGGGTATCTGAAGGCAGGCAACAAGATAAATTATGTTTCCACAATGTATTCCTAATAAATCATTGATATCATTGGTAAACAAACACCATTAAATAATAATAATAATAATATAGCTTTGGTCCAAATTGTCCTTCAAAAAATTAGTCACAACAAGATAAAATACTGGCATAACAATCAATGCTCTATTCATTGAATGTCCTCCATTATATAGTCACGGGAAGAAAGCCTGCCATAAACTAATCTGGATAGTCTATACCCTTCTCCCGACAAATAGTAACGAGGCCACCCTTCCAACTTCCAAGGCCTGGTTTGGGATTGCTGCTGCTTTTCAAAAAGTGGCAGCAGAAGCAGCTTTTGACACCAGCCTAACAAGAAAACAATCTGGCATAACAATGAATTCTCCATTCAATCAATTTCCTACACTATATAGTCACAGGAAGAAAGCCTATCATAAGCTAATCTCTATACTCTCTATACCCTTCTCCTGACAAATAGTAACGAGGCAAACCTTCCAAGGCCTGGTTTGGGAATGCTGCTACTTTTCAAAAAGTGGCAGAAGAAGCAGCTTTTAACACCAGCCTGCCTCTCAACTGCTTTCAAAAGGTGCCCCAAATTTCAATTGGCTTTCCAAAAGTTTTTTTTGATAATCAACTGTTACCAAACAACTTTTGGGAATGCCTTTCGAAAAATAAGCAGAAGCAACCAAGATAAGCAACCAAACCCAGACTAAAACATTGAAGTTCTAAACATAAAGAAGCTCACCTAGAGGCAAAGACTCTTATTTAATTGTCTTGAACATCACAGAAACGCCACCAAATATTACTTTGCATACTCGTGAGTTCAAAGTTCAAACACAACCACAAACACAAACACAAACTTTACAAATTCAAAGTGAGAATGTAAAATAGAAGAGTTCTCAATTGGGGCACTCAATCCCTCTGTACCCTTCTCCTGACAAATAGTAACGAGGCAAACCTTACAAGGCCTGGTTTGGGAATGCTGCTTCTTTTCAAAAAGTGGCAGCAGAAGCAGCTTTTAACACCAGCCTGCCTCTCAACTGCTTTCAAAAGGTGCCCCAAATTTCAATTGCCTTTCCAAAAGTTTTTTTTTTTTGATAATCAACTGTTACCAAACAACTTTTGGGAATGCTTTTCGAAAAATAAGCAAAAGCAGCCTAGATAAGCAACCAAACCCAGCCTAAAACATTGAAGTTCTAAACATAAAGAAGTTCACCTAGAGGCAAAGACACTTATTTAATTGTCTTGAACATCACAGAAACACCACCATATATTACTTTGCATACTTGTGAGTTCAAAGTCCAAACACAAACACAAACTTTACAAATACAAAGTGAGAATGTAAAATAAAAGAGTTCTCAATTGGGGCACTGAATCCCAAAAAAGATTGCACTCACATGATGAGAAAGAACTGCCCTGCACTTGATTATTCTTGTATTCAACGTATGCCTTGAAAACTTGAAGCCCAATGTTTCCTAGTGTGTTCTAAAAAGAGGATCATTTTGGCAATTAATCAACCAAGTAATCAGCTGGTAAAACCGATTAATCGGATCACCCAACAAGAAAAAAAATTCAAGTGGGCCCATAATTGCCAATAATCAGCCACGTATCACAATTAATCTTTAACTGTCCATGGACTGAGCGCGCAACAAAACCAGTTAATGAATTAGCTGACAAACGCATGTCGTTGAGTTAAAAGCCTAAACATTGGACAAAGTTAATTTTGGAGGTTGAGGCTATGATGTCATCATATATGGTGGGGTCTCCCAATAGCTAGATTATTTGAAGGCCACGTCTTGTAGACCTACTTAGGTGCCTCTAAATCAAGGTTCTAACTTCCAACTATCAGCATGTTTCAACTGTTTTGGAACGTATTGGAGGCTCCAATGGCACCGATGCTATGGAAACCAACCGATTGAACACCACTGAAACGCCCGAAACTGCTACTACTAGGAACCGACACTGCAACCTATTTTTGAACCATGCTCCAATGCAACAGATAATATGCCTCCTAAAGGAGGAAGCAAAACAGTTCAAAAGGATCGAAAAATGGTGACAATACGATCCTAAAGGGGAATAGTTATATACGAGTGTGCTTTTATGCTGCTTTTAAGGTGAATATTCATATACTTGTTTCTCGGATGTTAACGACTTTGTAGGCTCCCATGCAAAGATGCATATCATGTGACAGGTGCTTATGAGCTTGGCTACCAGTTAGAAAGCATGGACGCTGCAACAATCAGAACCGTATCAGTGTCATGCCATGTCGGACACGAAATGGACACTCCAAAATACACTAGGAAACATCAAAATTTGTTTCGTGTTCGTGTCACCTTGCCCATATTCTACCGTGCGTATCATATCATAAAAATGGACAGCAACTTCTAGAAGTATCTTTTTCCTATTATAAATGTAAACTGTTAATGATGAGAGAGGGAACTTCAAGTAGGAAATGCGTGTGTCGTCTAAGTTTCCAAAGAAAGAGGGAACTTCAAGTAGGAAATGCGTGTGTCGTCTAAGCCAACCGAGCACAAGATGAGAGATAAAAGTATAATCAATTAACACATACAAGGGGAGAAACAGAGTTGTTTTGTAGGCAAACAAGTGCATGTTGAACCTCTAAAGTCGATTAGCCACTAAAGTAGATGACTCACAGCTTCATAATGATATGTATACGTCTTAAGTCAAATAATAACTAATATATTTCCTTTAAAGATGTCTCCCATATAAATCAAGTACTCGCAAAATGGTTTGATAGAAAACAAGACAACTAAAAGTAGTGAAGTTACACCACTGCCTATATTTAGCAGTAAGTGATACCCGTGATAAGAACATAGCATAGATAATTAGTTGTGTTTACTTCAATCAACAACTGTGCTATATTTAAGATAACTGAAAGTACTTGGCACCGCTGAGAAGTTAACACGAAAATAATATTGCAACGCTTATAGCCTATGCTGCACAACATGACACAACGTGATACAGAGACAACACTGGTTTTGGTGTATCCTAGTATATTTTAGAGTGTGTATGTGTCATGTCCGACACGATGCGACTCAGACACGGGTTCCTAAGTGTATGTGCTTCCTGTCCACTTTATTACCAACAAAAGACCAACTATAACTATAAGATGCAATCACTAAAACAACGAGACAAGCCAACTTAACTATGAGGAATGAACTTTCTCCAAGTTCACATGGTGCATTATTTACCAATAAGTTGCCTGACTTGCATTACATTAGTAACAACAAGAAGCATAAATCCATGGATGCCAGAGCAATTATGGGAATTGGTAATAATAAAGCAAGCTTCTCACCAGATCCGGAGCTGTACTTTGGGCGCTTCAGCTTCTCGAGCTCGAGCTGTGCCTCCATGAACATATGCATCCTCTGGAACTCGAGATCCTTGGCGAACTCCATCCTCTTCCTCTCCAGTTCCATCAGCTGCTGCTGCTTCGAGCTCTCCACCCTCTCGTAAACCTCTGCAAAGTTCAGTATCGCCCTTGCCAGCTCCCCAAGCACCCCCTCTCCACCAGCACCACCACCAGCCCCACCCCTACCGCTGCCACATTCAACCAATCCGTCCCACCTCCTCTTCCTACTACTGTTAACACCATTAGCAATCCCGATATCGATGTCATCATCCTCCTCCTGCTGCTCCTCATCCATGCCGTTATCACCGCCCGAGCTTCCACTCGATCCGATCGAGTTGTACGAGTTCATCCGCGACCTCGACGAGGATCCACCAGAGAAGCCGGTATTGCTAGGGTTAGGGTTCCGGGGCCTCGCCGAGAAGCTCAACGGCGGGGTACGGGACGGAGGAGCGTATGGGGCTGGCAACGACAACGGCAACGGCTTCTTGGCCGCAGCAGAGGCAGCGGCGGCGGCGGGCGGACCGACGAGGAAGTCCATCTGCGAGAAGAAGGGCCACGGGGAAGCCCCGGGCTTGGACTTCTCGAGCTTGTACTTCTTCTTGAGCGTGTCGATCCGGTTCTTGCACTGGATGTCGGTCCTCCTCGGTTTCCCAAGGGACTCCTGGCGGTCGTTGACGGCGTCGGCGACCTCTTTCCAGTCCTTCTGCCGGAGGTTCCCGCGGTTCAGCTGGAGGAAGCGGTCTCCCCAGGCGTCGACGAGGGTCCCGGTGGCTCCTTCGCTCCAGCAGTCTTCCCTTCCTCCATGAGCCATGGAGAATTTTAGGGTTAGGGTTAGGGTTAGGAATTGTTGGGGTAGGGTGTTTCTGTTTTTGGGGATTGGTTAGGGGAGGAGGTCGGAGAGGAGATGGTATAATAAGCAGCAGGAAGGAGAGGAAGAGAGCCGTCGACAACGCACCTGCTGTCTTCGTTGTTCGATGATGACGACGGTAACGTCACCGCACAAGGATTGCTGTGTGGCAGTAAGTTTGAGGCGATAGATGCGGTGAGACCGGCGGTGACCGGACTCAGGTTTTGGTTCGTTGGAAAACCAAAACAGAAAATTTAAAAGGCTTAATTGCAGTTTGATACCCTCAACTATTCTACTTTTTGAATTTGATATCCTGGACTTTGATATACATCAAATTAATACCCTAAAATTAATTTGGACAAAATTACCCCTGCCCATTCCTTTCCTCTCCTCCCTTAGCTGCTCCCCACCCACCCACCACCACCACCCCGCCCCCCGCCAGTTGCTCTCCGCCCCGACCCCCGCCCACGGCTCCCCCCCACCCCTCCCCGCACTCCTTCCTCCCTCGATTTTTCGACCAATGAACAGATTTCGCGCACATAGACCAAGGAGATGCTTCCGTCCGGACAGGCAGTGGGTGTGGGTGGGGAGGTGGTGTTGAACGTCCGGGTTACCGGCCAAGGAAGATGATGAACCCGCTCGGAAGGACATGGGACGAAGAAGGGGAAGGGGAAGGGGATGAAGATCATCGTGCAATGGGGGGCTCTTGTTTTCATTGCAAATGCTGTGTTGTTGGGTGGGTATGTGTTGCATCAGTACCTCTATTTTAGCTCTAGCTAGTTAGAATGGTGGCAATGGTGGAATAATGTGCAAACATAACAATTCTTGTTTATGTAGTTGTTGATGGGCTCATGAGTGAATTTGAGATTCGTCTAAGTATTGGGGTGGAGTCGAAGGGAGGTAGACAGCCCATGGAATGAGAGTTGGGGGAAGAAGAAGGACAATTTTGTCCTTTTATAATTTTTGGGTATCAAGTTGAAAATAATCAAATAGTTGATGGTATTAAGTTGATGCATATCAAAGTTTAGGGTATCAAGTTCAAAAATTGGAATAGTTGAGGGTATCAAATTGCAATTAAGCCAATTTAAAAATTTCATATTCTTCAAAACTTTCATATAACCACATTAAACTAGGCTAATTATAAGGGCACAGCCTTTTTTTTATCAGGGCTGTCCAAGTGACTGTTTTCCATTATTTACAAGTTTGCCACTGAAAAAATTACTCAGGACTATCCAAGTGGTAGGTATAAAAGTTAACTCTTAAATTTTTTTCTTTTCTTCCTCACTCTCCATTCTCTCTCCCTCTTTCTTCTCCAAACCCTAGGTCTGGTCCCCACACTTTTTTCAACCCCACATTTCTCCAAACCCTAGAAGATTCCCCAAGGAAGATTCTTAGAATATTCGGTACGATGACGTCCGCTAAACGACAAAATTTCTGAGGTTATTTTTTTTGAAGTAATCTTATATTTTGTCCCAATGTAGAAATTATGGAAGAAAGTGGATCATCACGTCTATCAATCGAGGAACCCGGATCTTCCGAACAACACGACAAAACACCCGAAGAACTCTCGGTAAATTTCCGACCGACTGCTACGCATTCGACTGTACAACAGGACTGCCAGACTTTCTGGCAGTCCATAGAACACGAAGGACTGCCATATTACGTGGCAGTCTATTTGTACAACTAGTGTAAAATAGGACTGCCGCAAAACATGGCAGTCCAAGAAGTAACGAGGACTGCCAGATTATGCGACAGTCTATATGTAGAAATACTGTACACTTGGACTGCTAGACATTCTGGCAGTCCATAAAACACGTAGGACTGCCACATAACTCGGCAGTCTATGTGTAGAACTAGTGTTAAATAGGACTACCAGACTTTCTGGCAGTCTATAAAACACGAAGGACTGCCACAAAACTCGACAGTCTATGTGTAGAACTAGTGTAAAACAGGACTGCTAGACTTTCTGGCAGTCTATAAAACACGATGGACTGCCAGAATGTCTGGCAGTCCTGTTGTACAGTCCTGAAGGAAGGGCAATTTTTCTTGACAGTCTTGAAGTTGTTGATATTGTAATTTTAGTTGTAATTGTGATTGGCAATTTTTTTCTGAAATTAAATGTAGGGCCTACCACCTCCTATTTCCATTGACTTAAGTAATATATTCTCAACGGATGTCGCATTTGAATCTTATGAAGAAGCATTAGAATGGTGCAGACAAGTTGGAAGGCAAGTAAACACAGTCCTTGTCATTTCAAGGTCATTACGAGGCCCGTCGTGTCGTAAAACTGCTGATCTTGGATGCGAAAGAGGTGGGACATTTAGGCTTCATCGAAGGAAAGAATAATGTGCCCGAAAAAAGTCTCGGAGAATGCGGTAGGGTCCAGAAAGTGCGGTTGTCCTTTCAAGATTGTGCTTGTCTCAAAAAATGATGGAAAGTGGACAGTTGATGTCAGAAATGGGATGCACAATCATACGGTGGCGGAGACAATTATCGGTCATCCCTATGCCGGAAGGTTGAATGAACAGGAGAAGAAGTTAGTTGAAGAATTGTCCTGCTCCGGAGTTGGCCCGAAGCAAATTTATTCTACGGTGCGCCAGAAGAATGAACAGAACAAGTCAACAATGAGGACAATCTATAATGCACTCTCGAGATCGAGGACAAATACCCTAAGAGGAAGAATGGCGATGCAACAAGTTTTGAAGTTACTTGCCGACAATCACTATGTGGAGTACCATAGAAGACATCCGCCGTCCAATGAAATTACCTCTATGTTTTGGGCGCATCCGGAGTGTACGCATTTGGCACGGTCCTTTGCCGATGTCTTGGTGGCTGATTGCACGTACAAGACTAACAAATTCAAGATGCCACTCTTCCACATTGTCGGCTTCATGTCAACGGGTAAATCATTTTCAGTTGCATTTTGTTTCTTGAAGAATGAAACAGTAGATAACTATACATGGGCATTGAACAAATTGAGGACACTTTACACTGGACACAAAGAGCCGTTTGTTTTTGTCACCGATCAAGAATATGCATTGATGAATGCTATAGATATCGTATTTCCTCATGCTCGTAGACTACTATGTACATGGCATATTAATCGAAATATTCAAGCACAATGCAAGATCCAGTTTGAAAAAGTAGACGGCAAACTTGATATTGACCGCTTCACAGAATTCTACGACGATTGGGGCCTTGTTTGGCGAGCAAGTACTGTAGACGCTTTTGAGAAAGCGTGGTTGGAGTTCAAAGAGAAGTGGGAAAGTAGCAACAAGCCATGTATATCTTATATCAAAGGCACATGGGTTGATCCATTTAAAGAAGATTTCGTCTTAGCATGGACGAATAAGGTGAAGCATTATGGCACGACTACTATAAACCGTGCTGAAGGTTCACACTCAAAACTGAAGAAATATATACGTTCATCGGTCGGCAATTTTGCGTCAGTTTGGCAGTCGATTAATCTAATGACCAACTCGACGGTGAACGAGATCAAGGCTTTATTTCAGATGAGCCTGAATATTGTAAAGCACGAACATAGGAAAGAGAAGCTTTTGTCTGATTTAATCCATGTATTGTCTCACTATGCTTTGGCGTTTATATTTGAAGAGATTGCTCGGTCAAATTCAGTTGGTGTTGATACCGAAGAATGTGGTTGTACACATCGACATTCTCTCGGCCTTCCTTGTGCTCATGAGATCAACGAATATCGACGTCAAGACAGACCTATTCCAGTAGTGGTCGTTGATCAACGTTGGAGACAATTGTCAGTTATGCCTATGGTGGAGAGTCACGACGATTTCTTTTCCTTGCCAGAAGTTAAACTTCTTCATACAAGATGGTGTGCTGCCCTAGAACCTGAGAGGAAGTCTATTGAACGTAAAATTCAAGAACTTGCCCACCCGACAAGCAGTCATGTGCAGGAGCCATCTGTTGTCGTTGCCCCGAAGGGTTGACCACCAAGAAGACTTACAAGAACACATAATAAGAAGCTCGAGTCTACTAGAAGAGAACTATCATTATTTGAGCATATTGAAAGAAGCATGGAAAGGTTCGTTTGTCCAAAAAGGAATGACAAGCTTTCTATTCAACGGAAGAAACAGAAAACAAGCGTTGGTGTCACATTCGACATGTACATTCATATATTTAATCCTGCAATACGGAAGTACATTTGGTCTATTGAAGATGTACATAAAGATGGACATTGTGGGTACCACGCCCTTGCAAGACATCTAGGCTACTCCGTTAAAGACGGATGGAGGCAGGTTAGAGCAGAGTTGTACGAGGAGTTGGAGTCTCATCTTCCCTTCTACAGCAAATTACTAAGCCCAGATACAGTTGGAGAATTATTGACAAGCATTCCGTGTGCCGATCAGACTACTGGAGAGGAACATTACATGGATATTCCTTCTGCTGTATATCTATTCGCTAACAGGTACAATGTACCTACACATTCTTACTAACGTGAAAAGTTTGATAAATACTTATATTGTATTTGTATTCGCTTACAGGTACAAGATTCCAATTATCGTTTTGTCGAAGAAAAGTAACAACACTTTCTTTCCAATGACCGCTCCTCCGGCAGACTACACTATGTCCACTCTACATGCTATTGGACTTGATTATAATCACTTCGTCATCCCGCGGTTTATCGGGCACAGTCCTATTCCCCCCCCCCATCCAGTCTGGTATAAATATGCTCTGGAAGAATCGATCGCTTGGACGACGCTGTACACCGATGTGATCAATGCCTACAAGGAGAAAACAAACTACGTGCAACCTAAACCAATGCCGAAAGACCACTACGATGTATTGATTGACTGATAGTGGGGAGCATCACCGATAGTTTTGTCACATTTTGTAACTAGAAAGAAGGATAAACATTTCTTCCGTCCTACACCGATAGTTTTGTCACATTTTGTAACTAGAAACAAGGATAAACATTTATGTCTATACCGAAGAATATGGTTGTCAAAAGAAATGTAAATATTTGGTCCTATGCCGATGTTTATATCTTTGGTCCTACTCAGATACACTATTTTACATCATTTTGTAAAGAAGAAGAAGGAAGTTTATTTTGGTATGATATTTGAGTATCACATTTACAGTTGAGTATCACATTTACCAGGACTGCCCAGAACTCTGGCAGTCCATCATGAATGAAGGACTGCCAGGGAACTGGACAGTCCAAGTTAGAACTTGTTGTGAACAAGAACTGCCCAGGAAACTGGGCAGTCCTTGCTCAAAGCAAGTTCTAAGTAGGACTGCCCAGTTCCCTGGCAGTCCATCGTGAATGAACGCCAGGGAACTGGGCAGTCTTAGTTAGAACTTGCTGTGAACAAGGACTGCCCAGTTTTCTGGGCAGTCATTGTTCACAGCAAGTTCTAGCTTGGACTGCCCAGTTCCCTGGCAGTCCATCGTGAATGAACGACTGCCAGGTAACTGGGCAGTCCTAGTTACAACTTGCTGTGAACAAGGACTGCCCAGTTCCCTGGGTAGTCCTTGTTCACATCAAGTTCTAACTTGGACTGCCGAGTTCTCTGGCAGTCCTTCATTCACGATGGACTGCCAGATTTTTTGGCAGTCCTACTTAGAACTTGCAATGTTCAGGAAACATCTGTAGGTGATCGATATTACGTATTCAAAACCTATTACAATAAAAGCATATTACAACAAAATGATACGGGAGTTCGACATGAAGTATTCAAAACCTATTACAAAGAAAGCATAATACAACAAAATGATACCGGAGTTCGACATTAAGTCTTCAAAACATATTACAACCAAATGCCCGGTATAGTTTGCACGTAGCCAAACTGACGAAGCACTCTGTCTGGCATATGAGGCTCCTCAATTTCTTGACAGGATATCAAACCTTGAAATAGTAAAACTCCTTGCAACGGACCAGAACTATTTCGAAGATCCTTATATGGATGCCAATTAATCTACATCATAGTATATGTAATCAAGACCGAAGAAGTTACTATTTTACACTATAATGAAATCCTAAGTAAATAAAAATTTAAGTTAGCATTGTCTCACCTCCTTTTCGTTCATATCTTCAAGTGCGATACGCAGGGAAGCTAAAGTATGCGGATGTCTGCTATCTATCTTAACTAGATTCTACTTGCACATCCTAGGTAGCTGCTCATCATAGTCTTTGTTAAGAGTAGCCCTCTTTAGCATCGAGAAATGTTCGTATATCCATGCCTGTACATGAAATGTAGATGACACACATATTAATCGACCTAATTTTATTTAAACTATAAATAAAGTACAATTTACTTGACTCACATGGAGCAGAGTTTGACAACCAGCTATAGTCTTCAATCCGACTCTAGATGCAGCGCCAAGTTCGCGGTAGAGATAAGCTAGTATACCGCTTCTAAATGATATTTGATCCACAATGTCTAAGGTCATAAAATTGTTAACATATTTGGCGTGAATCGAGGTTCCGGACTTGTCCGGAATGCAGACGGCTCCCAAGATGAAATACATGTATGCCCAGGCCACTACATCGTCGTTGGCGTCATCCTCATTGTTATCTTCATCGTCATCATCATCAATGTGTGCATTCTTAAGAAAACTCAAAGGAACTCCATACAACTTCATAAACTCGGGGAGACTAACAAAATTCTCTGCCTCAATACCGAGTGCATTGGCGACGAATTCCACCATCTCATCATACATCTCAAAGTCGCCCATAGAATAATTCATCAGCATTAGACCACAATCAACTCTAAGTCCCAAAATGTGGTGGACGTCGTCGAGGGTGATCGTTAACTCCCCAGAAGAGAAATGGAAACTGTTTGTTTCGGGATGCCACCGCTCCACAAACGCAGAGATTAGTGCGTGATCCAAGATCTTATACAAGTGTTTCGCAATATGCTGCAACCCAGTGGGGATAATTTTGGCCTTCACACCTTCTTTCAAATTATCAAAATTCTATGTCTGCACATCTTAGCGTGGTTAATGACCCGCAAGATACGCGAGCTTTTCTAAAAATAAAACAATATAAAGAAAATATAAATATAAAATGTAACTACTATTTTCAAAAGTCAATTTACATATAAGGTAATGAACTTGCCAAATTTGGTAAGATATGTGGTTAGGCAGGGACGTCAATAGTGAGCAACCGATTGGGCTCACTTCCGGATCAGCTCTATCATAAGCGGCCTTCGCGTGAGAAGGTTCGGAACCATCGTCCCCCCTCTATGAACAATGGGCAAATCATCATCATCGGAGGGAGAATCAGGACGAGTCTTTTGTTGCTTCGATTTACTTGCAACGCGTTTGGTTCGACGTGGTGCAGTCTGAGAGGGTACCGCCAGTTCACTTATCGTTATTGGTTTTTCGCGAACCCGCTCAGCTTCATGTGCCTTCCGCTCTGATGCGGTAGGACGTTTTCTTTCACCCTCGACGTCAACGTCCTTCGTCTTCGGAGTCGGGTCGTGACTACAAATATTTAATATCAATCGATTAATACTTAGCAAACATCAAACAAGACTTCCAATTCTGGACTGCCGCTCTTTCTGGCAGTCCTATGTACTGTTAGGACTGCCAGAAAGAGAGGCAGTCCACTTGTACAGCAAGTATAACACAGGACTGCCACAAAGTGCAGCAGTCCTGTGTTATACTTGTTGTACAAGTGAACTGCCTCACTTTCAGACAGTCATAACAGTACATAGGACTGCCAGAAAGAGAGGTAGTCCACTTGTACAGCAAGTATTATACAGGACTGCCGCACTTAGTGGCAGTCCTTTATGCATAAAGGACTGCCACAAAGTGCGATAGTCCTGTGTAATACTTGTTGTACAAGTGGACTGCCTCTCTTTCTGGCAGTCCTAACAGTACATAGGACTGCCAGAAACATGGGCAGTCGTCGTCGACTCGAGAGGTCTAACTATCATTTCATACTTGGGTTTTTCGAACTAAATTAATAGGATTTTGGGGAGGAATTGACAACTTTAAGTATTAGGTTTCTTACCTTGATTGAGAGGAACGTTTGCGTGCCATCGTAGGGAGAGATCGTTGGAAAATGGTGAAGACGAAGGAAATAGTGGAGATGAGGATCGAAACCCTAACCCTGACAATTGCGTAAAACAAATAGAAAGAGAGGAGTGGGAAATCGTGGAGAAGAAGAAGAAGAAGAGGAGGAGGGAAAATAGAGTTTGTGAAGAGAGAGAGGGAAAATTTGAAATGAGAGTGATTTTTCGGGTTTGGGGGGGCTGTGGGGTTTGGACAGCCCCCTGAATAAAAACTTTGGACAGCCCGAGTAAAAGTTCCTCAAAGCATGGCTAGCCCTAATCCTGGCTAGCCCCGAGTAAAAAAGGTTGTGCCCTTATAATTAGCTTTAAACTATCATAATAACGTGAAACCGTCAAGGGTGTAATTCGGGTAGCCTAAGTCCGAGTCCGATCAGATAAATTCGTTAATGGATTGGATTACGAATTACGATTGAAGATAGTCGAATTCGAATTCGAATTTGGGTTAAAATATTTAAATTCAATCAAAAAATGGATTTGACTCAAATTTATGTCGGATTATCCGAAGAACCCAAAATTCGACATATACTGAATTTATGTTGAATTATCCGAAGAACCTGAAATTCGACATATATATATGGATTTGACTCGAATTTATGTCGGATTATCCGAAGAACCCGAAATTCGACATATATATATATTGTCATTGTTTAAATCCTAAAATTTTCCACCAAACTTTTCAACTCCTTATCATAAATTTTATGTCAGTTTGTATTTTGTAATGATCAAGACTTGATTGATATTTAATTATGTGATTATTATTACTTTTGTTTAAAATTATTTTAATTATTATATTATAAATCCGATGGACCAGACCCAACCTGCAATCCGAGCCAAACCCGATCCTTCAGACTTGGTCCTGGACTTCATATGTTGAACCCGAGGTCAAGCCGGACTTGGGCTCATGTTAGGCTTATGATTCATCCGGTTGGGCTCGGGTTGACCTCAAGTCCGACCCAACCCATCCGAGTTGCACCTCTAGAAACAGTTCAGTTTGAAATTTTCTTTGCTTAAGGTATCTCAAGGTGTTTATTGGGCTGGGGCAGGACCAAATTAAATCGGATTTGACTGAGTCTGGATCGAACTATGTCAGTCTAGACATAATGGATCGGACCGGACTGAATAATCCAAAATCCAAACCTAGTCAAACCCAAAATTCAAAATTTTGTTGGCCGGACTTTATCGGGTTGGACTCGGGCTGGTTCTATCATCTATGCCGGTTAAGGGGTGGCACATTTAGATAAAAAGGCTTCAACCTTTAGGAAATGGGCCAAGTAGTTTTAGGAGTTAAAAAAATATAAATAAATAAATAAATATAAATCATTGCTTTGTACGTTTAGAAGGAGGGGGAGTGGTAAAAAATTTACCCTCTCTCATTTGCTAATTAACCCCCCCTCTCCTTTTAAATTAATTACTGCAACCCCATTCCCTATTTAGGGGGGTAAATACAAATAAAATTAGCAAAATGTATGGAACGAGAGGGTTGGCTAATTAATTTTAAAATGGGGGCTAATATAAATAGCATTAGGAAAGGGGGGGTTTCATAAATACAAATAACTCTATATATTATTCTTGTGTTGATATGCCTTATGTTTACGTTTATGTTTTTAACCTCTCTCCAAGCTTGCTTTGTGATACCATAAAGGAAGTTTGTAGAAAGATTGAAAGAAGAAACTCAAACATAAGTCACATTAGAAAATATACCTATAGAACAATAATAACACATATTGAAGTTAAGAACCTCTAGCTCAAGTGGTTAGAGTGAGGCTGTTTGCCATTGATTGTAAAAGTACAGAACAATTATCGGAGGACTGAACTTAGACTCACAATACAAACTCGCTCGTACAAAGAAAGCCTAGGGACGAAAACCTAGGTACAGCAGTCTAAGTACGATTGTTTATTTTAGATTCTGGGGGGTGACGATAGAGGCTCGGGAAAGCGACGGCCGCTCTGCCTTACTCCTTGGACGGTCGGTACGCAGCCTTGACTCGGGAAAGATCTGCTTGGTCGTTGACGAAGAAATGCCTTCTTGCTCTCTCTCTGATTGCTCTCCTGGCTTCTCTCTCTCTTTGTATATTCTCTCTCTGACTATGGGGAAAGTCTCTCTGTGTATACGTATTCTTCTCTAGTTTTTTTTTGTATATCTCTCTATATATTACAAGGGAATGGCACCTTGCTATTTATAATAGTGGGATGTGATCACTAGGGTTGCCAATGATTAGCTCTTGGAGATGGCGGCGGCCTGGGGATTGATCAATCCAGGCCGTTCGTTTCTGATTGTGACGAATCAGAACCATTAAGGGTAGATTACACCAAATCCCCATTAGCAATTAATGCTGATTGGCATAAATCTTCCTTATAATGATTCTCTAATATCTGCGAATAAATCAAATTTATTCTCCTGCCACGTGTCCCAGATCATTGGAATTCAACCCGATCTTGGATTGCCATAAATCTGGGAGATTGATCGGCTGAGGACACGTGTCCTGAGAGCCAATGGTGAGACTGGAACCGCATGCAGATTGGGCCGCATGAGATTTGGGCCGCATAAGACTTGGGACACGTGTCAGGGCTGTCTGGGCAGTGGCCCCCTCCTTCAGACTTCTGGACCATATGATGAGCCGCATGAACCGCATAATGGTGTGTCTGCTTGAGCCGCATGGGCATGATCTTCTTGAGCCGCATAGGGATGATTCCACTCGAGCCGCATGGGACAGCTTCACTCTGAACCGCATGAGAAGTCTTCACTTCGAGCCGCATAAGCACACCCACGTGGCAGGGCCACGTGGCATGGCCACGTGGCATGGCCACGTGGCATTTTGTTGCTCTCGGAGGATCATGTCAGAGATTTCTTTCTCTTTCCTAGAGATTCATCATCATGACATAGTCATAATTACCTGCTTTGGTGTCAGGTCTGTCAACTTTTCAGAGGGGTCAGCCGTCAAAGCAATTAATGCAGCATGGATCGGAGGGGAGCACTGTCACGCCACATGTCTTCTGAGCCGCATGGAATGCCTCCGGCCGCATAGCTTCTTATGCCGCATGACTCGCTGAGCCGTATGCGTTTTCTGAGCCGCATGGGTCTTTCTCTAGTATTTTCCATGCTTCTACAGGACCCCCTTCAAAGTTTTCAATTTGTAAAATTGAAATACTTTGAATAAGAAGCATGGCTGGATATTCTTCTGGCCGCGCATGGATATCTTGGCCGTATGGAAAGTTCTGCCGCAGTGGCGTCTCAGCCGCATAGATGGCCCAGCCGCATAGAAATTTCTGCCTCCCGACCATCTGAGTCGCATAGTTGCTATCAGCCGCATGGTCATTTGAACCGCATAAGCTCTTTGCCACGTCATTATGCCATGCGTGTGGATCTTTCTGGGACAGGATCCCAAGAGCTCAGTCTTTAAATGGCTGGTTTGGCTCAATAACCGAAGAGCTGATCGCGTTTGTACGAGGCGTCGGTCCACAGTTCTCCGTCAATAAATAGAAGGGCATTTGGACGGTCTTCTCTCTTAGACTATTCTTGACTCAGATTTTTGTCGTATTTTCTTCCTCTGATCATCAGACAACAATGGCACCCAGGACTTCTAAGGCTGTAAAAAAGGCTGTGGCGAGGAGTAAGAAATCGGCTTCGCCCTCGACTGTCGTGCCCCCCGTTCGTTTTGATGTTCATATTGCCATCGAAGGTAAGGATTAGGTAGTCGATTTGAAACCCTAGCAGAGCCTGCTTCACTGCATGCTTCATGTACACGACTTTGACGTGAACTTCTCAAACTACATGGTCCACATACGCGTCCCATGACTGAGCCGCATGAGACTTGTCTAAAATGAGCCGCATGAATATTTCTGACTGTTTTCATTTTCTTCGTCTTTGGTTCTCGCAGTATCTCCACCGAATGTTGAGACTGCGGCGTCAGAGGAGCCGCAGCCTCCTGTCATCAGCCAGGGATCTTCCTCTGTTAAGGAGGAAGTGAAGAAAGAAGAACCTGCGCCTGAGGGGAACGGCAACTCTCCAAATATCGAGACTGTTGAGGGTGGCAGCGCTGGGAACCCTATTTCTTCTATTCTGGATGAGGATGCTCTTCACTTGCATCCTTCATATGTGAGATGGTTGAGGGAATGGTACATACGCTCCTGTAACTAGGATGTAGGGGCTTCTCGTGGATGTTTGTCTGTAGTCTTTTATTTTGTTTCGCCTTTCTTCTTATCTTCATGAAGAACTCTTTTGACTTGCTTGCAATCGTGTGGATGTAATCGATTTCTGAATGAATGGAATATATATATTTGCTTCACTCTTTTGCTTTGTAATAATCCTCTTATTGGGACATTTTGCGTGGACCCATTATCCCTAACGTACCCTGGTTTTGGATACGGACAACAAGTTTAAAAAGAAAGGAACTAATCATACTGACTCAGAGGTGCTGAGGACATGGTGAGCATGAGGGTTTCTTTGACGGGGGGGGGGTACATAGAATAATTCTGAGGTAATGAGGACATGGCAATTCTATGTAGAGGGGTGATTTGTTTTTGGCGAAAATGGGACGACTCAGAGGTGACGAGGACATGGTCGTCTTGGAAATTTGTGGATCCGTTACCTTTATTGTGCACTGGAAGTGCAGGTATTAGATCATGAGGGAGGATCTCTTATAGGAAGAAAGTTCAGCGGTATGATTATACATGACTTTCTTTCAAAAGAGTGACCGGGATGTAAGTTCAGGGGTACCGATGGGCACATAACTCGACAATCCATGAATGTTGGAATCAAAGTGTAAGTTCAGAGGTACCAGCAGGTACATGACTTGGGAATTTGGGATATGAGTTCAGCGGTACAAGAGGGTACGTGACTCGATAAGTTGGAAAAGTAGGGGGTTGAGTTCAGTGGTACCAGCGGGCACATAACTCGACAATCCATGAATATTGGAATCAAAGTGTAAGTTCAGAGGTACCAGCAGGTACATGACTTGGGAATTTGGGATATGAGTTCAGCGGTACAAGAGGGTACGTGACTCGATAAGTTAGAAAATTAGGGGGTTGAGTTCAGTGGTACCAGCGGGCACATAACTCGAAACTCTGAAAAATATTATTTAAACATAGTATTTCTTCAAGAACTTGCCGTTGACGGGCAACATGAGCAAGTCTCCGTTCTGCTTGGCGAGGCGGTAAGCACCATTGGAGAACATGGCCTCGATGATAAATGGGCCTTCCTATTTTGGCTGGAACTTGCCGGTGGTCTTGTGAGTCATGACCATTGGCCTCCTGACTGCCAAAACAAGATCGCCCACTTAGAATGTTCTGACTTTGACCTTTTTGTTGAAGGCTCCTGAGATGCGTGCTTGGTATAATTCGATCCTTTGCTGAGCTAGGAGGCGTTTTTCATCTAAGGCCTCTAACTCTTGTAGTCGACATCGGTAGTTATCATCCGTTGTCAATTGATAAGTGAGGGCGACTCGGAGTGAGGGAATCTGAGTCTCTAATGGGAGAACTGCCTCACTCCCGTATACCAGAGAGAATGGTGTATTTCCGGTGGCTGTTCGAACCGTGGTGCGATAAGCCCATAAGCACTCGCCGAGCTTCTCGTTCCAGTCGCATTTGTTGGAGGAGACAAATTTCTTGAGGAGTATGATGATTGTTTTGTTGAATGCCTCTGCTAACCCGTTTGCTGCCGGGTTGTATGGTGTCGAAGCGACATTCTGAATACGGTGTTTGTCGCAGAATCGGTAGAATGCGTGGCTTATAAACTTCGGACCATTATCATGGATGATCCTTCGGGACAGTCCAAAGCGGTAGATGACGTGGTGCTTTAGGAAGCTGATTACGTTCGAAGTCTTGACTTCGGCGAGTGGGACAGCTTCTGTCCACTTTGAGAAGTAATCAGTGATCGTAAGTATGAAGCGATGTCCTCGGGAGGAAGGTGGGGTGATTGGACCAATGATATCCATTCCCCATGCTTCGAATGGCCAGGACGCCACTGTCGGATGTAGAAATTCGGATGGTTGGTGAATGAAGTCTGCGTGGACTTGGCAGGCCTTGCATTTTTGGGCATAATCTATTGCATCAGCCACCATCGTGGGCCAGTAGTAGCCCATCCGGCGAAGGCGGTCTTGCAGCTTAGGGCCAGGCTGATGGGCCCCGCAGATACCGTCATGAGCCTCTCGTACGGCTTCTTTGGCTTCTGCGTTCGACAAGCACCGAAGTAGTAATCCGTCGTAGGAGCGGCGATACAGCATTTTCGTCTCTGTATCGTAGAAGAATCTGAGAGAACGCCGTCTGATAGAAGTAGCCTCCTTCGGGTTCTCGGACAGGATGTCGTAGACCACGAAGTCTATGAATGGTTGTCTCCAGTCTGGCGCTTCGTCGATCATCTGAGCAGAATAACTTGCCATGGCTTGAACGTTGTTCTTGGGGCAGACCAGCTCATGGCCGATTATATTGACCGAATGATGAGAGTGGTTTGGCACTGCTAGGGAAGCAGCCAGGCCTGCTAGGGCATCAGCTTCGATATTTTGGAGTCTGGGGACGTGTTCGATGAAGAATCCCTCGAATGATGAGATAATATTGATCGCTATTTGGTGGTAGGGGATCATGTCTTCATGGCGGACTTCGTACGTCCCCCGAATCTGGTTGACGATTAATTACGAATCGTCGTATGCTTCAAGGTATTCTACCCCCAGTTCTCTTGCGAGTTGGAGGCCAATGACCAAAGCGTTGTACTCGGCCACATTGTTAGAGCAGGATTCCATGAGAGAGTAGGCGCGATTGATCACTAGCCCGGTAGGAGAGACCAATACTACACCGACTCCGACGACGATGTTTCCCTTGGGTCCGGTTTTTGAAGCGCCATCGAAGAACATCCGCCATATGTTATCGTGGGTGGTTGTATTTGAATCGACGACCTCATCTGGGATTTCTTCGTATATTCTGGATGATTTCGATCCTGGATGGGCCGCCAAAAAGTCTGCCAGGACTTGACCTTTGACAGCCTTCTGCGGGACGAAGATCATATGATAGAGGGACATCAATATCGCCCATGTAGCGAGGCGGGAGCTGAGTGCCCCTGGTTTGGTCATGAGGACCCTGAGAGGGTTGATTCGTGAGATCACATGTATGGTTTGCCCCGTGACATAGTGCCGCGTCTTTTGAATGGCGAATACCAGGGCGAGGCATTCTTTCTCCACAGCGGTGCATCGGTGTTCGGGCCTGACCATCATTCGGCTGAGATAGTAAATGGCCTGCTCGTGGCCTACGTTGTTGTTTTGTGCCAGCAGGGCACCGAGGGAGTGTTCCATTGCTCGTACATAGAGCAGGAATGGTTTTCCAGGGACCAGGGTCACCAGGACTGGAGGATTTGATAAATATTCTTTGATGTCATCGAAAGCGCGCTGGCATTCCTCGTCCCATACGAATGAGACTCCCTTCTTCATGAGGTGGGTGAACGGTCGGCATCGCCCGGAGAGGTTGGAAATGAACCTCCTGATATAAGCTAGCCTCCCTTGGAGGCCTCTAAGTTCACGGAGATTTCTCGGAGGACCCATCTCCATGATTGCCCTCGTTTTCTCGGGGTCTACATGGATACCCCGTGCAGTGATGATGAAGCCCAAGAACTTCCCGCTGGATACGCCCAAGAACGATTTTGTAGGGTTCATCTTCAGATTGTGGGCTCGCATTAAGTTGAACACCGTTCTTAGGTCTTGCAGATGATCTTCCTTACGGCGACTCTTGACGGCGATGTCGTCGACATAGCATTCCACTGTCTTGCACAAATGTTCTCTGAAAATGATACTCATGGCTCGCTGATATGTAGCGCCAGCATTCTTTAGACCGAATGGCATGACTGTGTAGCAGTATGTGCCAATCGGGGTTCGGAATGAGGTGTGCTTTTCATCGTCGGGAGACATCTTGATTTGATTGTACCCCAAAAATCCATCCATGAATGACATACGTTCAAAGTCGCATGTATTGTCGATCATGATGTTTGTGATAGGAAGGGGAAATTCATCTTTGGGGCATGCCTCGTTCAGGTTGCGGAAGTCGATGCAGATTCGAATCTTCCCATTCTTCTTGAGGACGGGTACTATATTGGCGACCCAATCAGGATGTTGCTCTTCACGAATGAAGCCGCTGGCTATTAGCTTGTTGACTTCGGCTTCGATCGCGTCCATGATGCCTGGGCGGAAGCGTCGTTGTTGCTGCTTGACTGGCTTTGCATCTGGCCGTATATTGAGTTTGTGGAGAGCGATGTCAGGATTTAACCCCGGCATGTCTTCATAGCTCCAGACGAACACATCAATGTATTCTCTGACAAGTTCTAACAGCGACTCTCGTTCTTCGTCAGTTAGGCTTTTACTGATAAAGATCGGTTTTGGAGAAGATTCGCTGCCGAGATCCACTTGTATGACCTCATCTTCAGTAGGAGGTTCTCTCAGTTCGAACCGCTTTTCCCATTGTGTGTCTAATTGCTGGGCCCATGGCTCTAGCTCAAGGATTTCGGAGATGTCTTCGTCTTCCTCGTAAGCGTCGGTGAATGCCATGTTGACTGACATAACTTGTCTGAACACATCTCCGATGCTGGTATCTGAGTCGGAAGTCGGTGATCCGGTTGAATGTGACTGCCAGTCGCATTCTTTATCTGAGCTTTCAGGGGTCGTAGTAGGCGTTACATACCCTAAACCGCATCGGGTTTTGTTATAGTAGTTCCGTGGTTTGCCCGCCGGGGCTGGCGTCTTCAAAGGTAATCGTCGTCCAGTACCGTAGTTCAGTCCTGACGTTGTCTCTAGATCATACCCCTGTTTCTGTATGAGATATTTGGATTGAGGGTTATAAAGATACAGAGGCAGTCTTCCAGCATCTGACCCGAAGTCGACTTTTTCCATGGCGAGGGGATGCGGGTTGTTCGTCCGGCCGAAGATGATTGGGTGGTCCCCTCCCTCGATTATTCGGTAAGCATCTTCTACTGGAGTAAGTTGGATAGCGGTGTACACATTTGTCACCTGTGTATGCAGGTGAGTGCCTATACCGTGTTCCATAGCATACATAGCTTATTGAGCTCGGTGTAGTTCAAAGATAACCCTTTATTGATGAAGTAAGGTATCTTTTCTAGAGGGATTACATCATCTGCGGAGGGAGCGTCAGTGTGGGCAGCCACATACTTGGCTAGCTCTGGTTCCTCTTCGGCTACCCCCTGTGTGAATGAAGATTGAGAGGGCGTCCTAGTCAGCTTGATCTTCAGAGGTTCAACTGACGGAGCAGAGCGTGGGGTTGTCGGTAGACTAGCAACCCCCAGTCTGGCACTTGATGTAGAGCGAGGGGTGGCTGGTTTGCTTGAAGTGTCAGACCTCGCATTGGGTGACGACCTTTCTTAGGCAGGCGTATCGTCAGAGGTCTATCGGAGGGATTGAGCTTCTCTGTTTGGGATTGACCGACTTTCGGCAATCTGATGGTAAGTGGCCCTGTCGTGGGTCTCGGTACCTGGCCGGACCTTGGCAGCCAGATTCTCAACTGCTCTTCCTGTGCCGAGAGGCTGATCGCGTCCTTACGCAGCGTGGCCGTAAGGGGTACAGAATTGCCTGGTTTACGAGCCTGGAGGTGGATTGTCAGAGGTTCTTCTGATCCCGTGGTTGCTTCAATATCAGCTTGTTTATTTCCTCCTTCAAGGTGCCTCTTCGACTTTTCGTATAGGCAGGAGTCCGAGTAATAAGATTCGATCCCTTTGAAGGGATCGATGTCAGCAAATTCTGTCCTCACGAAGCCGTGCTTGTCGACATATTTGAAGCATTGGTGTAGCGTGGAAGGCACGATCATGTAATCGTGTATCCAAGGGCGGCCCAAAAGGATGTTGTATGAAGTGTCGGCATCTATGACGTAGCAAGTGACTTCTGATTGGAGATCACCAATCTGATATTTTACACGGATCTTCTCGATTGGGTAGCTCCTGCCCGAATTGAACCCGCTGATGGCGGTGTTTGTAGGGGTCAGGCGATGCATCGGGATACGAAGATGATGCAGTAGTCCTTTTGGAATGATGCTTATGGAAGACCCAGGGTCAATGTGCATCCGGTCCACCTTTATGTCGCCGATGTAGCCTGTGTAGTATAATGGGCGATCGTGTAGATTAGTCTTGATGAGCATGTCTTGTGGAGTGAAGACGATGTTGGGCATTGCTCCCATACAGGCACTGTCTTGGAGGTCTGCGGGCTAATTTTCTCCCGTGAGGTTGACCTGAGCCAGGTACGCGTCGGCATTTTGAAGTGCATCGCTCAAAGCTGTGCGAACATCCTTCGAGAGCCTCAGGAGTTCATATAAGGACAATTTGGCCGGTGTATTGGCCAATTGTGCCAAGATGTCGAATTTGTAGGGCCTCTCCAGCCCCTGAGATGTTTCCTTTCGGAGGGATTTGTCGAAGCGAGTCTCCTTCGGCCTAGGCTTGTCGGTCGTCGAAGGCTGAGCCGGTCCCGGAGCATCCGTGGTAGTGGGCGGATGATCATCAGTCGAGTTTTCAGCCACAGGTTGAGATTGTGCTCCGGATCGAGTAACAACGGCCGTGACTTCCTCTTCATCTGCTGAGGTGGTACGGCAGGATCTGACTTTTCTACTTTTCTTTTTAGAAGATGGAGTGGACTGAGTTACCTCGTGGACTAGGTCCGGATGGACCCACATGATTTCCCCTCATGATGTGGTAAGGGGTACTAGACCAGCAGCTTGAGCAGGCGGGAGATTAGCAATCTTCATCGTTGCCAGAGGGATGGGTATAACCCCGTCCTGGGTCTCTGTTGGAGGGAAGCTGCCGAATTGTACGGACACCATGTTGGCTGCCACGGTTACCTCCTCGAAATCGATGGCCAGAGCGTTCGAATCGATGAGATTTTGGATATATCGTTTTAGTTGGTAGCAGTCGTGCGTAGCATGGTGGACGTAGTGGTGGTAATGGCAGAACTTTGGGTTCTCCAGATCAGCCGGCCGAGGCTCCCGTCTTGGTGGAGGAAGCTGAATCCTATCTCCTTGTATGAGCATGTCCAAGATAGGCTTGACGTGACCGTCTTCAAAAGAGTAAGTGATTTGAGGCCATTGTTTGTCCGCAGGTTGCGACTCAGGCTTCTGGGCTGTATCGACCACCATAGCCTGCTTGTCTCTGTTGTCCCGGTTGTTGGAGGGGCTACCCCCATTGTCGTTGGTGGTGCTGGGACGCTTGCCCTTGTTCTCTCCCTCTGAGATATGTAATCCCAGTTGGCGAGCCTTCTTTAATCGTTCTTCGGCACTTGTAGCACTAATGATAAAAGCCTTCCAGTCCTTAAATTGACTCTCGCCCATCCAGAGACTGATTGTTGGGAGTAGTCTCTTTTGGTAAATTTCGATCAAGGAGGAGTCCGGGTTGCCAGATGGTAACTTCATTGCGGTTTGACGAAACCGCTCAATGTAATTTTTCGTCAGCTCTTTCTCTCCTTGAATGACGTCCATGAGGGTAGACATCGTGACGTCCTGTCCTACCTCATAGAACCTCTCCAAGAACAGGCGTTTGAAGCCAGCGAAGGAATGGATGCAATTGTCCGGCAGGTTGCGGTACCAATCGAAGGCGACTCCTTCCAATGCCCCAATGAATAACCGCATGAGGATAGCGTCATCATGGGGCAGATGGTCGGTAGTGACCTCAAAGTAAGTGATGTACCGACTTGCTGAAGTCTTGCCATCATATGGGTTGATATTGAACGGCTTATATCTTGGTAGAAAGGGAACATCCCTCCATTCAGCAGGATATGGTTACCGTATCCTGAGGTCTTGAGAGTTTTCTCGGGCATAGAACATTGCTCGGAGCTCCTGAACCTCTCTTCTTACTTCTCGGGCCTCATCTGTCGCGATAGGGACCGTTATCTCGGGAGGATTGTTGCCCGGGTTCGGTGCCGCTGAATTTGAATCTACGTTGATTACGGGACCCGTGCTTGTCTGGCCAGGTGTTACCCCCTGCAGATTAGGAAGCGCCGCTTTGATCTCGTCTACAGACTTGACCAAGGCGTGCAATATGGCCTCCAAAGTGTCGATGCGCTGGCGATCACCGGAACCGCCTTGATTGCTGTCTGTCATGAACACCGTCTTCACATGAGGAGTGACGGAAGGAGTGGTAGAGGATGTACCCTCCGAGTCGTACCCGTGCATCGAGAAATCATCAGGATATGTGGTGATGTTCTCTTCAGGTTCGGACTCGGAAGGAACACTACCCCCAGCTTCGGAGCTTGCTTCGTCTAGGATGTCCTTGGGGATGTCGGTATCTGTTGTATCCGTCGGAGGATTTGCTTCCTCCAGTCCGTATTCCTGGAATGTCGGATTATCGTGGATGTTTGGAGGAGTGCTACCCCCAGTTCGGACGACCCCCAATGTTGCAGACGACGAACTTCCTACTGCAGCAGTTTTCGTCTTCGAACGGGTGTGTTGAAATACTCCAGTGGAGGATAACCCTTTAGACGACGGTTTCTTAGCTGCAGTAGTTGACACCTTTGGGCTGGAGATGCTCGTTTTCTTCCCTCTTTCCTTGGCGAGAACTTTCTGCGCGGACTTGCAGGAGACAACAGGAGGTGCCTCGTCTTCTGAGCTCAGGTGATGTAGTCTTTGGAAGACGGATGGCCGGTCTTCCGTCACTGCCGCGTTGCTGCAACAGCAGTTGACGATGATCTGGGTGCATTGATGTCCGTGTGAGGGCTCTTTACACTCCGAAGCTCCTTCTCTTTCCTTGCTTTTGTGGAGGATAACCTCACGCAGGTCAGAGGAACCACTTTGTCTGTTTGCCGCCGGGGGCTGGACTTGAGTGGTTTTATACAACTTTCCATCAGAGGCCCGCGTGATAATCAGCGGGACGCCCCGATAGACAGAGGTTGGGGCAGTCGTCTGGACTTGATGAGCCCGTACTGCCCTAGACTTCCTCCTTTTAGCACTTGTGGGTGCGTAATAGGAGGAGTCTAAGTCGAATACCACAGAGTCTGGATTATCATCCAGAGAATGATCAGAGTCAGGACCGCATGAAAGCCGGTCGAAGACTGATCGAGAGAAGCGTGGGACGGACGCTATGCGGCTAGCATTGGGTACCGTGCAGGCTGTCTGCATTCGGCTATCTTTTGTTGTAGGATGAGTCTTTATGCGGCTAGGAGTCACGACCGTGCAGGCTGACCGTATGCGGTTGGCATCTGTGGCCGCATGGGTTTTCTGCCAGCGATTGACTTTAATAGCCGCATGAGTCTCATCCGTGCGGTTGGCAACTGTAGCCGCATAATTTATGCGGCTGACAGATGTGGCCGCATGAGTTTTCCTTATGCGGTCGGCGGTTGTAGCCGCATGGGCTTTCTCCCTGCGGCTAATACTCTTCTGCGGCTCGGATCGCGTAGAGTTCCTCTTTGCCCCTGCAAGTCCAGCATCATAGTATTTTCTTCTGCTGGACTTGGGGATAGCAGAGTTGTCTACGGTCTGAAGTGGGGCCGCAGGGGAGTCTTTCTCGCCATCTTGAGCAATAGAGAGCACCCCATCAAGGGCTTGCGAAGGAGCAAATGATTTTGGCCTCCACTCTTTGCGAGCCTTTATGGTGCGGGTGCGCTTCTGGACCGGGCCAGTACTACCTTCAGAGAGCATCTCTTCGAACGCCTGTTGGTCGAAGCGTACGACCATCTTCTGTTGTGTAGAGCCAAGTTTGGCTGCGTCCGATTGCGTCACCAACTCCTCAACCGTGGAGAAGTTAGTCCCCAGCAGAGTCGCCATCGTGTTTGCCATTGATTGTAAAAGTACAGAACAATTATCGGAGGACTGAACTTAGACTCATAATACAAACTCGCTCGTACAAAGAAAGCCTAGGGATGAAAACCTAGGTACAGCAGTCTAAGTACGATTGTTTATTTTAGATTCTGGGGGGTAACGATAGAGGCTCGGGAAAGCGACGGCCGCTCTGCCTTACTCCTTGGACGATCGGTACGTAGCCTTGACTCGGGGAAGATCTGCTTGGTCGTTGACGAAGAAATGCCTTCTTGCTCTCTCTCTGATTGCTCTCCTGGCTTCTCTCTCTGTGTGTATATTCTCTCTCTGACTATGGGGGAAGTCTCTCTGTGTATACGTATTCTTCTCTGGTTTTTTTTGTATATCTCTCTATATATTACAAGGGAATGGCACCTTGCTATTTATAATAGTGGGATGTGATCACTAGGGTTGCCAATGATTAGCTCTTGGAGATGGCGGCGGCCTGGGGATTGATCAATCCAGGCCGTTCGTTTCTGATTGTGACGAATCAGAACCATTAAGGGTAGATTACACCAAATCTCCATTAGCAATTAATACTGATTGGCATAAATCTTCCTTATAATGATTCTCTAATATCTGTGAATAAATCAAATTTATTCTCCTGCCACGTGCCCCAGATCATTGGGATTCGACCCGATCTTGGATTGCCATAAATCTGGGAGATTGATCGGCTGAGGACACGTGTCCTGAGAGCCAATGGTGAGACTGAAACCGCATACAGATTGGGCCGCATGAGATTTGGGCCGCATGAATTTTGGGCCGCATAAGACTTGGGACACGTGTCAGGGCTGTCTGGGCAGTGGCCCCTCCTTCAGACTTCTGAACCATATGATGAGCCGCATGAACCGCATAATGGTGTGTCTGCTTGAGCCGCATGGGCATGATCTTCTTGAGCCGCATAGGGATGATTCCACTCGAGCCGCATGGGACAGCTTCACTCTGAACCGCATGGGAAGTCTTCACTTCGAGCCGCATAAGCACACCCACGTGGCAGGGCCACGTGGCATTTTGTTGCTCTCGGGGGATCGTGTCAGAGATTTCTTTCTCTTCCCTAGAGATTCATCATCATGACAGAGTCATAATTACCTGCTTTGGTGTCAGGTCTGTCAACTTTTCAGAGGGGTCAGCCGTCAAAGCAATTAATGCAGCATGGATCGGAGGGGAGCACTGTCACGCCACATGTCTTCTGAGCCGCATGGAATGCCTCCGGCCGCATAGCTCCTTATGCCGCATGACTCCCTGAGCCGCATGCGTTTTCTGAGCCGCATGGGTCTTTCTCTAGTATTTTCCATGCTTCTACAGAGGCATATTCCCCCAGGTTCGAGCAACAGAGGAAGTATATTAATTCCGTGTGGGAGAATTATTGTGAGTGCAGGTGCGGTGCGATGCAGTGCGATGCAAGTATGCATTTTTTATGCCACAATTAAGTTTCCATGTTTCCCCAATACAAGTACAAACAAGAATTGCATGCGAGGGTTTTTTTTAGTATCACGCTAATTACAAACTGTAACTCCACCTTCTTGATAATTAAATTTTTTTAATCAATTTGGGAATTTTCTTATATACTTTAAAATACATGTGAATTTATATATGTGTATCATTTTATTTTCAGTCAATAGTTTTGATTTTATTTTAAAACCAGTAACTCCTAAGTTACCAACCTAATTACTTATTTTAAGAAATGGGCTAACCAATCTTTTAAACAACTTCAATGGGACAGGCCCATTTCAGAAAGCTCAAACCCCCTTTCTATTGAAATCCTGAAGACCAAGTCTCTATTTAAAACCTTAAAAGAGAGATTAGTGTTCTTCTCCCTTCACAGCTAATTTCTCAAACGTTGGCTCAAAAAAATTCAAAAGGCAGTTGCACATGCCATGTGCAGCCTCAACAAACTAATTTTTCCCGCCCAAGTTTGCTTGCTCTCCACGCTCAACCACCCTTATAAGCAGCATCATCTCTTTTCTTTTCCTCTTCACCATTGTTGAGTTGAAATTTCTTTCACCCCTCACAATTCTTCTCTTCCACAATTATTCCTTGGAGTTTTTGATCGGCTATGGCGGATGAAGTCAGATCCAAGTTCCTCGAGGATCTTCGTATGCTGTAGCAGAGAAGGAGTAGGAGATGAGGCATTGTTGTTCCTTGGCTCGAGAATTCATTCAGATTAGTTTTCCTGTCAGTTCCTCGTTCTGTTTAAACTAGTTTGGTAAGAATCGAGCTCCTCTAGATCGTTTGAAAGCTAAATTTTAGATCGTTATAGTTTAATGATCAATTCTTCCTTGCTGTGTCTAGATGATCTTTAACTCGACTCGTGAATTCCTTAATTCGACAATCAAGGTGAGTTATTCGAAGAATTGCCTGAGATGATTTTGTACTCTATTTAGTTTCCTCATGAACGAAGGATTGATGGTGTTTAAATGTCTGATTTCCGATCTAATTTTCTCTTTTGAGGAAACTCATAGATGTTGGGGATCTGATTGAAGATCCTGATACATTCACTCGAACCACACAACTTGAATTGTGGGTAATGTCTCTTGATCGATTATCAATGAATATTGGATTAGGAATTTATTTGAATCATTGTTGTTTTATGTTTACTCGATTGTGATTCCAGGAAGTTAGATCAGACAATTTTAATTGTGTCCAACTAGAGGAGTGTATCATCAACCTTGGGTTGAGTTATCTTCAGGTAAATTCCAATTCTGTGTATGTATTTTGAGTTGAGTGCATGTGTATAATAGGAAATTGATTGGTGGAGAGCATGATAGAGAATAGGGATAGAATATTATCAATTCCTGTTTTAGTATTGTAATGTTCAGTCTCATTTGAGACTGAACTCTAACTGTTAGTATTTTCATTAGGTTCCTGTAGGAGTTTGTTAGGAATATTTAATTTGTGATTAACAAGAATTTTGAGTAAGTTTATCGAATGGTTTTGGACTATACAGTGGGAAGGGTTGTCTTAGTTTTGTTTGGAAATGATATATCCCAATGTTCCTGGACCTTGGATGATTGATAGGTGTTCTTAACTAAACTGAGATGTTAATTGAACTTATTTAACATCTATCCAAATTCAGGCTGATATTAACCTGTACAGTGGGATTAATGTTCTGACCTAACCTGGACTATAGGAACTTGGATATGCCATTACCAGAGTTATGTGTTTTACTTAGCAAACCTTATCTCAGTTTCTATTCTCCTGAAGATATGAACTGGAGACTTATATATCTTTTAGGTTCGACAGGAATTGTGTCTATTTTTATTGAAGTTTAGGAACAGGGCTTGTGAACCACTGTTTCACATAGGGAAGACAACATTGCATTTTAGAGTTGCAGTCAACATTTGGGCTTGAATTCTTGATTGGCAAGAATTGAGCATTGTATTGATTTCAGGTTCAGTCAATATGGCTATGTGGAGGTTATCTCATGATCAGTGCAATGACAGGTTGTGCCCAGATAGATTTCAGAATGAAAATAGGCTAATGTCTAGTGGTAGTTGGTTTTGTTAGACTGTTAACTATTTTCTTTTCTCCTGAACTTTGTAGAACCTTGCATTGTTTAGAAAAGAATCATGGGAACTGGTGGTTACAACCTACAGGAGAGTTACCTGGATTAGTATGGAGCATTTGGTTTCGATTGATTTAGGTCTATATCATGAACCTAAGACTGTATAGACAGTGCCTTAATTTAAATTGTGAAATCTGAACTACAGGTGCATATTGATTTAGTGTTGGAACCTGGGGATTAATTCAATTAGGGAGATCCTGAGAAGAACTCTGTAGTTGAGCCACCTAAGATGATATTGGCTATGGACTGAACAGTCCCATGTTCTAAATCAGGACAATGTAAATTAAGCAACTGGAATGATAAGATATCAGTACTCACAGATGTAATATGTCCTGCTGAAGGACTAGGAGTTTAAGACTGGCATTTAAGTTGTATGGACTGAACATTGTTCAGTCACCTAAGTTAGGATTTACTCTTCTAAAACCTGAGGATTTGAATCACAAGTTATGATGGATTGGATATTTGGCTATGTAGGACTAAATATGTCCTGTTGATTAAACTGAGCATCTTGTTTTCCCTAGAAATTTTACATATATTGCTTCCAGTTGTTGGGAGGGGACTTAATATGATTAATTGATAATTAGATTGGGCATTGGGACTACTTTTAGACTGAGCTTGATATCAGTCAGCCCTAGGACTGATAAACTAGTTTGTTATAAATTGTTCAGTCCACCTTAGGACTGAGTGATATCGGAAATATCAATAGGACTGAACTGTTTCCCTGTTGTTAAGGACTAAGTTTTAATGTTCAAATTAGAATTTGGTTTCTCAAACCTGAGCATGAACTATGGACTGATAACTGAATTCATTAGGGGCAGATTCATGCCATGTTAGACAGATGGAATTACCTGTAAACTGAGTACTAGCCTATTTAAAACATTTACTATGGTAAGGATAGATTAAGTCCAACAGTTAGTCTATGGTTGTATAGTTGAAATCAACCATAGTTTTCTCTAAAAACCTGTGTAGTGTAGGATGTTCAATTGTAGTTGTGATTTAGATTTACTTTGAGCTCATAATTAGACTCATATAGGATTTGTATTAAGGTTGGTATTGAACTAAATAAGATGTTGGAATAACAAGTTGATTGGTCAACATAATCCTAAACTTAATTGACCATTCTAGGTACCATGAAATATATATAGTCTAGTAATGTATGGAAGATTAAGGATAGATGGCCTTCTATTGAAATATTTAATTGCAGAGTAAAGGTTATGGATATAAAGCTAAATTTAGTGATTAAACCAAGTTTTGTTGTAGTAATTTTGTAGACTAGAAATACCTATCTTTATTATCAACTTATCGACTGTAAATTATAAACAGGAGGACATCCAGCTTTACTACCCTTTCTCGATCACCTGGAGCAAGGCAAGTATACTCCTCGGATTTGTTCATTTCTCATGTCTTACATGTTCATCCCTGTATCTCCTTGATTGATACGATGTATCACGATATTGTCTGGTTTCATGTTTCGTGTATTACTTGTGTTTGGGAGGGGAAATACTATAGATATGTGATCAAACCCTGTTACTACTCATGTAAATAGCTTGGGTCCCGTACCGTGCATGTGGGACCAAAGCCGTACCATTTCATGATCATTGCATCTACCCAAGCCGACCACAATCTAGATGTATTTCGTTATTGCACATGTCAGGATTCAGGTTGTATTTCAGGATTTATGGTTGTATTTAATGTTCAGGTTGTATTTCATGATTCAGGTTGTACTTCATGTTCAGACTATATTTCATGTTCAGGACTCTTACCATGTTCCCTGTTTTACTTTCAGTATTTCCTGCTCAATTTCATGTCTTGTCTCATTTCCTGTACTTATATATATTTTCCTGTTTCTTGATTCATACAATGATGTTCATGTTCACTTCCTTGGATATACTTAGCTTCGCTCCTGACTAGGATATGTTGCAGGTGAGTTGGAGGCTCTGTGTGACACGTACTATGGCGAAGAGCCAATTGATGCAGGAGAGCTAGCTGGTGCTGCTCTTGACTTAGAGGCTGCAGAAGCCTAGAGCTTACCTTAGTTTTCCATATTATTTTTCCTGTATTGAGACTAGTAGACTTACTTTTATTTGCTGGAATGTAATAGAATTCTGAACTTGTACTTCTTTTCTGGGATACATTTATAGATGCTATGTTTTCATACTTATCTTGATATCTGGTTAGTTTCCTAGATTGGTACAGCTTACTTTATTGTGTCTAACGACAAAGGCTGGACGTGTCCGACTCGTGTCCGATTATTCGGGAGCGGGTCATGACATGTTTTTAGTGGTAGCCCATGCAGGTCTATCCTAATGGTACCTAGGTCTTAGCGTACTATTGGAGGACTTGATTACACTAGGAAAACTTGATCACATCATAGAAAAATCGGAAAATAAGGGTATATCAGGTATATCAGGTATATTGATAATTTATAAACACTTGTTGTATTTAGGTCTAGGTTATTTTAACAGTTTTCTATTTTTCAGATAGTTCAAAAGTACGCGACACCGGAACAGTTGATCCACCCATACTTGGGGTTCCGAGCTTCCACCCCGCAGGTCGTCCCTACTATCCCCATGGGTAGTACGTAGTTGACAGAGATGTTTGCAAAGTTCTTTGACACCCAGAGAGAGAGCAAGCCATCATTTTCAAAGCTAGACTTGTGGATGCGCTTCTCGAGCCAGAAAAGACTTCTGCTTTCCAGACTCCCAGACCTTTAGACTTCTTCGACACCGAGCACATATCTTGCATCGAGGAGCAGATCGAGAACCTGGAGTCGCAACTGAAGATCATTCAAGTCCCTGAGAACCCGACTCCTCTGAAGATTGAAGTCACCAACTGGGATATCCAGCTCGTAGCACATATAACAAGATGGGAATCTAAAGCCCAGGAGCGATATGAAGACTTATGACGAAGACAATAACTATTCTGGATCCGCAAAGTGTCACAAAACTTAGTCTGCGCTTCTTCGGTCACACCACCAGTCGCATCATCGGGAGCAGATCTCAATAGCCAGCAGACGTATATTCCTATCAGAGGCTCTGCGCTTCAGCCCAGCAGAAGACCCAGACTCAGATTCAGATGACGACCACCTGCAATTTCTGCTGTTGCCAGAACATCACCATAAAGAGTGCCGCCAGCGACGAAGGCTACGCCTGCACTGCGGATCTCCTGCCCATCAAGTCAAGGATTGCCCGGAGACCGTTGATCACACTGCCCAAGGACAAGCGAGGAGCATCAGGACTATAGCAAAGGGACCCACCTCTCCCGTTTCAGCGATCACATAGAGCACTACCGTAGAAACCAGTCTACGTCAGGATGGTGAAGAAGATTGAAGTGATTCCAGTTCCAGAGGAGACACTGAAGACGGATTGAAGACAGAAGATTTCTTTTGATGGTTGGGAAAACCATGTAACTTGATTCGCAATCCAGTCTTCCTTTAAAATTTCTCTTAGCACTTAGATCATTTCTTGCAACTTTTTGTTTTCTATTTTGAAACCTGGGATGATATTCGAAACTTATTTTGAGATATTGTTCCTATTCAGTAAACATGTTTCATATCCACAATTCGATATTGTTTGAAATCTACTACTCGATACTGTTTGTCTATTTCCTTTGATGATTTCGATATTTTATTCGAGAGTTGTTGTTCACTATTTGTTTCGACCTTGTCTCATATCCAAGATTTCACTTGTTTTCCGGGATACTTGTTCCTACTTGTTATTGATATTCTGTTCGCTAATCAAACTTGTACTAATCAAGATTTATTCCTACTTGAAATATCATTCTGAAACCGTGTTTGAACCTTCGCTTCTATTGATGCTTGTTTGAGATTCTATTTCCTATTTTGACTTTATTCGGGACCCGCCCTCTATTTATGACTTTGTTTACTATTGAGATTTGCTTGTTTCATATTTATAATCCAATACCTTGTTTCCTGTTGAAATCTGTTTTCTAGTTACTATTCAAAATCTTGTTTCCTCATTAAGATTTTCTATTCGAGATTTTGTTCCTTATTCACTACTTTGTTGATACTTGATTTTCTATTTTCACTATGTACCCTATTAGAGATTTCGTTTTCTATTTGAGTTTTTGCTCGAGATTTCATTGTTATTCGAGATTTTATTGAAATTGCTTCCGGTACGAGGTTTTATTTCTTATTTTGAAACTTGTCTCCTATCTGATACTTTGTTTCAGTTCATCCTTCGAGACTCTGTTATTCCTTCGAAATAATGTCCCATATATGGAATCTTGTTACCATTCCAGGTTTCGTTTGAGATTTTGGTTACCATTTGAAACTTTGTTCACTGTTAAGGTATAAATCTCCTCGTTGCCTTTTAGTACTCACTACTTCTTGATTGGATCCGTTGTTGCTTCTCAATACCTAATAAACCCTTGTATTTTAACAGGTAGATAATACCATTTTGTGACTTGGACTATGAGAACCCATTTTGAATTCCTTGAATTCTTTTTGAAATTCCTATGGATAAGGTCGAGAGACTACTCAATGACCTACTAAGGCGTGGCAGTTACACACTGCAACCATTATCTGGATTATGGAGACTAAGGGTTCACTGCAGCCAGCAGTGCACTGGCAAGCCGGGAACTTTAAGTTGAAATAATTTCAGGTATTTGTCGGTTTTTGAGTATTATCGAGACTTTGTCCAAAGACATTCATATTTGATCTCTTGAGTTGTTTCGTTAACACTTGTTTGAATTAATAAAGTTGATAGAGTATTCGGTAACATATCGTTGTTTGAGTCATGGAATTGAATGTTCACTGCAGCCAGATGTACACTGGCAAGACATGATTCTAAGTACAGTGATTTCAAATGGCTATATGTTTTCAGACACCCTGGAGACTATAATTCCTTTCATATCATTATTGATATTTCAAAAAATCGTAAACCCTTGCACATTTTTTTTGATTTGATACTAATACCTCCTGAGTTGTCCTATCTAATTTTTTTCAAATCGACCATTGCAAATTCTCTTCTTGCATTTTATTGTCGGATCATTTGACTTCCTAGACTTGGATTCCATTCCATCAGATTTTATCATATCTATATTTTGATCATGTTTTGCCTAAATTTTGATCTGATCATACCTATCTAACGGTGATTCTCCTATCGTGCTAAACTTTTAATCATGTCTAAAAGATCGTGCCCTCACGACTCATCCTCTAAGTTGTAATTGAAATTCATTCCACTTCGTGACTGTTGATCCTCGATCCTTGTCAAAGCATGATATCCCAAATTTTTTGTGTGTACAGGGTCTCAAGGCTCAGGAAGCATCTCATAGTTGCATCGGATCGGCAGAAGCACCGGACGGACAGCAGCAGACGACCACTAGAGTTTGCAGTTAGAGATAGAGTGTTCCTGAAAATCTCGCCGACCAGAGGTGTCATTCGGTTCGGCAGAGACGAGAAGCTCAATCCGAGGTATATCGGGCCTTTCGACGTGACGGTGCGGATTGGTGAGGTGGCATATCGACTAGCGCTTCCAGCCAGCCTGGAGGGGGTACACGACATCTTCCACGTGTCCCAGGTTCGACGCTATATTTCGGACCCGAGCCATGTGGTAGACTACTCAGAGTTAGAGGTAGGTCCGAGCTTGACCTACGAGGAGCAGCCAGTGGAGATCCTGGACCGGAGGAAGAAGCGACTGCGGGACCAGACCATTCCTCTTGTCCGCGTCATGTGGAGACACCACTCTCCGGAAGAGTCCACATGGGAGCATGAGTACGAGATGCGAGAGCGCTACCCTAGATTGTTTACCTGATTGTATTTTAGTATTTTAAATTTCAATTTTTTTCAATAAATATTTCGTGGTGTTTCGTGAACCAATTTTGGAGTGTTTCTGAATTTCGAGGGCGAAATTTTTCAAGGGGGAGAGATTTGTAACTCCACCTTCTTGATAATTAAATTTTTTAATCAATTTGGGAATTTTCTTATATACTTTAAAATACATGTGAATTTATATATGTGTATTATTTTATTTTCAGTCAATAGTTTTGATTTCATTTTAAAACCAGTAACTCCTAAGTTACCAACTTAATTACTTATTTTAAGAAATGGGCTAACCAATCTTTTAAACAACTTCAATAGGACAGGCCCATTTCAGAAAGCCCAAACCCCCTTTCTATTGAAATCCTGAAGACCAAGTCTCTATTTAAAACCTTAAAAGAGAGATTAGTGTTCTTCTCCCTTCACAGCTAATTTCTCAAACGTTGGCTCAAAAAAATTCAAAACGCAGTTGCACATGCCATGTGCAGCCTCAACAAACTAATTTTTCCCGCCCAAGTTTGCTTTCTCTCCACGCTCAACCACCCTTATAAGTAGCATCATATCTTTTCTTTTCCTCTTCACCATTGTTGAGTTGAAATTTCTTTCACCCCTCATAATTCTTCTCTTCCACAATTGTTTCTTGAAGTTTCTAATCGGCTATGACGGATGAAGTCAGATCCAAGTTCCTCGAGGATCTTCGTGTGCTGTAGCAGAGAAGGAGTAGGAGATGAGGCATTGTTGTTCCTTGGCTCGAGAATTCAATCGGAGTAGTTTCCCTGTCAGTTCCTCGTTCTGTTCAAACTTGTTTGGCTCGAGAATTCATTCAGAGTAATTTCCCTATCAGTTCCTCGTTCTGTTCAAACTAGTTTGGTAAGAATCGAGCTCCTCTAGATTATTTGAAAGCTGAATTTTAGATCGTTATAGTTTAATGATCAATTCTTCCTTGCTGTGTCTAGATGATCTTTAACTCGACTCGTGAATTCCTTAATTCGACAATCAAGGTGAGTTATTCGAAGAATTGCCTGAGATGATTTTGTACTCTGTTTAGTTTCCTCATGAACGAAGGATTGATGGTGTTTAAATGTCTGATTTCCGATCTAATTTTCTATTTTGGGAAAACTCATAGATGTTGGGGATCTGATTGAAGATCCTGATACATTCACTCGAACCATACAACTTGAATTGTGGGTAATGTCTCTTGATCGATTATCAATGAATATTGGATTATGAATTTATTTGAATCATTGTTGTTTTGTGTTTACTCGATTGTGATTCCAGGAAGTTAGATTAGACAATTTTAATTGTGTCCAACTAGAGGAGTGTATCATCAACCTTGGGTTGAGTTATCTTCAGGTAAATTCAAATTCTGTGTATGTATTTTGAGTTGAGTGTATGTGTATAATAGGAAATTGATTGATGGAGAGCATGATAGAGAATAGGGATAGAATATTATCAATTCCTGTTTTAGTATTGTAATGTTTAGTCTCATTTGAGACTGAACTCTAACTGTTAGTATTTTCATTAGGTTTCTGTAGAAGTTTGTTAGGAATATTTAATTTGTGATTAACAAGAATTTTGAGCAAGTTTATCGAATGGTTTTGGACTGTACAACGGGAAGGGTTGTCTCAGTTTTGTTTGGAAATGATGTATCCCAATGTTCCTGGACCTTGGATGATTGATAGGTGTTCTTAACTAAACTGAGATGTTAATTGAACTTATTTAACATCTATCCAAATTCAGGCTGATATTAACCTGTACAGTGGGATTAATGTTCTGACCTAACCTGGACTATAGGAACTTGGATATGCCATTACCAGAGTTATGTGTTTTACTTAGCAAACCTTATCTCAGTTTCTATTCTCCTGAAGATATAAACTGGAGACTTATATATCTTTTAGGTTCGACATGAATTGTGTCTATTTTTATTGAAGTTTAGGAACAGGGCTTGTGAACCACTGTTTCACATAGGGAAGACAACACTGCATTTTAGAGTTGCAGTCAACATTTGGGCTTGAATTCTTGATTGGCAAGAATTGAGCATTGTATTGATTTCAGGTTCAGTCAATATGTCTCTGTGGAGGTTATCTCATGATCAGTGCAATGACAGGTTGTGCCCAGATAGATTTCAGAATGAAATAGGCTAATGTCTAGTGGTAGTTGGTTTTATTAGACTGTTAACTATTTTCTTTTCTTCTGAACTTTGTAGAACCTTGCATTGTTTAGAAAAGAATCATGGGAACTGGTGGTTACAACCTACAGGAGAGTTACCTGGATTAGTATGGAGTATTTGGTTTCGATTGATTTGGGTCTATATCATAAACCTAAGACTGTATAGACAGTGCCTTAATTTAAATTATGAAATCTGAACTACAGGTGCATATTGATTTAGTGTTGGAACCTGGGGATTAATTCAATTAGGGAGATCCTGAGAAGAACTCTGTAGTTGAGCCACCTGAGATGATATTGGCTATGGACTGAACAGTCCCATGTTCTAAATCAGGACAGTGTAAATTAAGCAACTGGAATGATAAGATATCAGTACTCACAGATGTAATATGTCCCGCTGAAGGACTAGGAGTTTAAGACTGGCATTTAAGTTGTATGGACTGAACATTGTTCAGTCACCTAAGTTAGGATTTACAATTCTAGAACCTGAGGATTTAAATCACAAGTTATGATGGATAGGATATTTGGCTATGTAGGACTAAATATGTCCTGTTGATTAAATTGAGCATCTTGTTTTCCCTAGAAATTTTACATATATTGCTTCCAGTTGCTGGGAGGGGACTTAATATGATTAATTGATAATTAGATTGTGCATTGGGACTACTTTTAGACTGAGCTTGATATCAGTCAGCCCTAGGACTGATAAACTAGTTTGTTATAAATTGTTCAGTCCACCTTAGGACTGAGTAATATCTGAAATACCAATAGGACTGAACTGTTTCCCTGTTGTTAAGGACTAAGTTTTAATGTTCAAATTAGAATTTGGTTTCTCAAACCTGAGCATGAACTATGGACTTATAACTGAATTCATTAGGGGCAGATTCATGCCATGTTAGACAGATGGAATTACCTGTAAACTGAGTACTAGCCTATTTAAGACATGTACTATGGTAAGGATAGATTAAGTCCAACAGTTAGTCTATAGTTGTATAGTTGAAATCAACCATAGTTTTCTCTAAAAACCTGTGTAGTGTAGGATGTTCAGTTGTAGTTGTGATTTAGATTTACTTTGAGCTCATAATTAGACTCATATAGGATTTGTATTAAGGTTGGTATTGAACTAAACAAGATGTTGGAATAACAAGTTGATTGGTCAACATAATCCTAAACTTAATTGACCATTCTAGGTACCATGAAATATATATAGTCTAGTAATGTATGGAAGATTAAGGATAGATGGCCTTCTATTGAAATATTTAATTACAGAGTAAAGGTTATGGATATAAAGCTAAATTTAGTGATTAAACCAAGTTTTGTTGTAATAATTTTGTAGACTAGAAATACCTATCTTTATTGTCAACTTATCGACTGTAAATTATAAACAGGAGGACATCCAGCTTTACTACCCTTTCTCGATCACCTAGAGCAAGGCAAGTATACTCTTCGGATTTGTTCATTTCTCATGTCTTGCATGTTCATCCCTGTATCTCCTTGATTGACACGATGTATCACGAGATTGTCTGGTTTCATGTTTCGTGTATTACTTGCGTTTGGGAGGGAAAATACTATAAATATGTGATCAAACCCTGTTACTACTCATGTGAATAGCTTGGGTCCCGCACCGTGCACGTGGGACCAAAGCCGTACCATTTCATGATCATTGCATCTACCCAAGCCGATCACAATCTAGATGTATTTCATTATTGCACATGTCAGGATTCAGGTTGTATTTCAGGATTTATGGTTGTATTTCATGTTCAGGTTGTATTTCATGATTCAGGTTGTACTTCATGTTCAGACTGTATTTCATGTTCAGGACTCTTACCATGTTCCCTGTTTTACTTTCAGTATTTCCTGCTCAGTTTCATGTCTTGTCTCATTTCCTGTACTTATATATATTTTTCTGTTTCTTGATTCATACCATGATGTTCATGTTCACTTCCTTAGATATACTTAGCTCCGCTCCTGACTATGATATGTTGCAGGTGAGTTGGAGGCTATGTGCGACACGTACTATGGCGAGGAGCCAATTGATGCAGGAGAGCTAGCTGGTGCTGCTCTTGACTTAGAGGTTGCAGAAGCCTAGAGCTTACCTTAGTTTTCCATATTATTTTCCCTGTATTGAGACTAGTAGACTTACTTTCATTTGCTGGAATGTAATAGAATTCTGAACTTGTACTTCTTTTCTGGGATACATTTATAGATGCTATGTTTTCATACTTGTCTTGATATCTGGTTAGTTCCCTAGATTGGTACAGCTTACTTTGTTGTGTCTAACGACAAAGGCTGGACTTGTCCGACTCGTGTCCGATTATTCAGGAGCGGGTCGTGACACAAACTTCGTTAAAGTGGTGCCAAATTTATAATCTCATTTTTCACGTTCCAGTATCGAAATACGAAGAACAGGGGTATGACACGGCCAACTATGCACTATGAAGTACATCGATACCTCATAATACGGTCATGATTGTCACTGGACAAAGGGTACATACTACAATACAAGTCATCTATGGCCTCACAAGCAATAACTATGTCTCAATCAGTCAATATAAGGAACATAAATATGAAACATATAAGATAAAGAAGTAAGGCGTCCCCAACGCTCTATCAAAATGATCATAAAATTTGTTATACAAAAGAAGAGCTAGCACAGTATCAATTGTACATGATTATAGTCAGTTGCAGTCTGAAAAAGTACAATAATGTGAAAGAAAAATATTTAGAATATTAAGCTAAACAGGTGCATATGGGTAAACACCCAAAAAGACGAAATACTAAAAGAGTGATGAAGGATGAACAAACTCAATTCTCTCGGCGGCCATCCTCTTGGTGTGCACCATAAGTCAAGAAAAGATATATTGGATCCTCGAACTCAGGTACTAAATCTGGTCAAACAAAACTAGAGGGGTCAGGTCCCAAATAGCAAGTACCATAAGGAAGCACGAGTGAATAAAATTATAACTTCATTTTCCCAATAACAGAGCAAAATTTTCTAGAATAATTAGTCTAGTTATTAAGGCATTTTGGTAATTTAGGAAGGAGTGGCAGTTTAGTAATTTATAGAAAGGAGATTAGTTAAGCAAGTAGAGGAAATATTCTTGGAATATTCTTCTAGGTTTTAATTAGCATGTGCTAATTAAGGAGGCCTAGAAGTTTCCCCCAACTAATTTTCTAACAAATTTCTAACAAACTTCATAACCTTTCCAACTCCTTTCCTAACCACCCTAATAAATACCTAATTAATTTTCTAACTACCTAGGTCTAGAGCTACTAGGAAACCTATAAATATTCCAAAATTTTCTACTCTCAAATCAATTCCAATTTTCCTTCCAATTAATTTTTCATTGTAGAAGCCTATTCTTGTTTATTGTAGTAATAGGGCTCACGACCCATAGTTCATTCATGGTTCTGACCATTAGAGAACTCTATCTCTCTCCTCTTACAGTTCTCGAATTTCTTGGGTAGAGCTCGAGTACGATGAAGAAGTGGTGGCTTAGCCATTCTCCATCTCGGGGAGACCTCCACTGCCATGATCGACATCAACGATCGACGGAGCAACATCGAGCTTCGAGCTCTAGTTCCCTTCTTGAAATTTGGGGCAACGCCATCTCACACGACGTGATCCAACGGCGGCTCGGTTGAGCAGCACCGATCCCGGTTATCTCCTTTGGTTTGCGACTCAATCCAGCAACAACAGTGAGGCTTCGATGATCACCAGGCATCAATTTTCCTCGTGACGAGCATCAATCACCGTCGACAACCAATCGATGATTTGTCATCGCAAATCTCCTTCGTAATCGACCTTCGTCTTGATCTCATGTTTCGGATCATCTACCATAGAATATCAACTCTGCAGGCTCGACATTGGTGTCAAATTCGACGTTCGACCTCGTGCGCAGAGATTGAAGTGTCCGAACTTGATCAGTCGACGATGAGATGGCTACAAGTTTTTTGAATACGAGTGTGTGCGCAAGCCAGCTACGTATCAAACAGACTCTAGCCCAACTCGAATTCGTATACGCTGTCCAGAATAGGATATCATGTCTAATATGGTAAGTTAAACTATATCTCAATCCACAAGAAGAATATAAAACAAGAATGAATATTATGGTTCATGGTTTATAGCCCACTAGCATATATGTCCGATTAGACTCCAAAGAAATAACATGAATCTATTAAGCTAGGCTAATAAGCAGAGTGCAAATAATGGATGTGAATATGTAATCACGAAAGATACCTAAGTCTGAAGTAATCCACTACCATCATGATCGGCTAACTAACTCCATGGAATCAACTGCCTGAAGAGATCATCAGGTCCTCAGGGGACTAATAAGATACATAAAACATGCCTATCTAATCATGTATGAAGAAAATCCAGGATATAAGCAGGAAAAGACTAAGCAATACCGATACACGAATATGTGAACAACTACGCATAAATGAACTGCTGGAAGAAACAAGTGAACACATGTCAAGAGATCAACGGATAACCAAACCCTCGCCTCTAGTGTGGACTCGCAGGTTTGGAACAAATCACTAACCCTCGCCCTAGTGTGGACTCGCAGGTTAGTTCAAGGCAATCACCCTCACCCCTAATGTGGACTCGCAGGTGATTTCAAACAGTCAACCCTCGCCCCTAATGTGGACTCGCGGGTTGAGAATAAACGAAAATGGGAATATCAGTTCAGTTATGACACACTCGTCCTATGATACGATACGACTCAGTTAAGGTACATATGAGCACAATTCTGGTATGAACTACAATATCGAACCATGAATAATGATGATATAAACGAGATAATTAATCTAATATACATAATATGAAGGAACATATATCATCAATCAATGAAAGAAACTAGTAATGACATGTAACAAAGAAGAAGCATATAAACATGTAAATAAACGGTAAAAAGAGGCAAGGTATACTTGTCACTCCCGTTTTCTGTTATACGTATTTCAGTATGCGTAACGGATTTCTGATATTTGTCAGGTGATCCGTAATTTTGACTTGTCTTGCTTAGTCTAGTCTTGGTTTAATCTTGACTTGGTTTGGTTCACCTTGGTTCAACTTGGCTTGGCTTTGCTTGGTTTGGTTTGGGTTGAGATGAGAGGGTTGATATAAAAATCAGCCTCTCTCTCTCTCCTCCATTAATTTTATTTACTTCTTCTTCTTCTTCTTCTTCTTCTTTATTTACTCCTCCCACCTACCAAACCCTAGGCAAGTGCAACTTGCTTCATGATGGATCTCAAATTTTATTGTTCTATTATCTTTCTTGCTTGATTCTAAGCATCTTTAGAACTTAGGATTTTTAGTTTTGATGGATATATTTTTCTAGATCTATATATTTTAACTTTTTCTTATTTTTCTTTGTTTTGATCCCTAGAAACTTATTATTTCCAAAAACTAATGGTTCCATGTTGTGGATAATTCAATTCTATCCAATTTTGGCTTTGAATTACTTGATTTCGACTTCGTATGAAGAAGTTATGGCTTTTTTTTATGTTCATGGGTTCCCGTACATCTTCGGTGCTGCTGGAACGATGAACAGCGCCGTGTGCGTGATTCGTTGGCCGCGTGACTGCACGCCGTGCTCTCGTGCCCTGTGCGCCTTGCATCCATGCGCTGCACATTTCGCGTGTCGTGCACCTGTGCGATTCGTTGGCTGCGCGCCTGTGCGTCGTACTCTCGCGTCCCGTACATCATGCATCCGCACGCTGCGTATTTCGTGCATCGTGCGCCTGCGTGATTCGTTGGCCGTATGCCTGTGCGCTGTGCTCTCGCGTTCCGTACGTCGTGCATCAGCGCATTCGCGTTTTACATTCGCGGGCTCGCACGATTCTTTCGCCGTGCGCCGTGCTCTTGCGCTCCGCGTGCCATACATCCGCACGCTGTGCGTTTCGTGGTCGCACGCCTGTGCAATTCATTTGTCGTGAACCTGTGTGCCATGCTCTCGCGCCCTGCACACCGTGGCCAGTTTTGTCTGCGCGCACGAATGGCTGTTTTTGCTTGTTTAAGCTGTTTTGTAGCTCAAATCTTGAAAACTTAAAACATGAAAGTTGTAGATCTTTGTCTTGGCTTCAAGAATCTTCCTGTCTTACTTTAATTAGAGTTCATATGAGACTGTTAGTTTCAATCATAGTTTTTGATCTTCTTTGCATGTTTTCTGTACTTAGCCTAAATTGCGACGACCCGACTTGAAGAACTTGAACTTGAACATGAACTTGATAATATGATCCCGTCTTGATAATTTTGATAGTGGCCCGTCGAGGTACACTCTTGACAAGTACTCTTGACATAACAAGTAAACTTGACATAACATGTATAATCTTGATCGCTGTTGCGACAACCAATCATGACTTGCTAAGTGTAACTCTTGTCTTGACACTGTGTTTGATTTTCCTGATTGTGACTGAATAAGCTACATGTCTCATCTTGCATCATGTCTAGGACATAGATTTTTGGTTACCACGGTCAGGAATTCATAATATATCTGACTAGGTTAAAGGACTAGATTGATCAAGTAGTTCATATAGAGAGATTTTCCAGTACAGGCGATCCCGTTATCCCGGTCACACCTGTGGACTTGTAGCCAACCGTCGAGTAGGGTACATTTCGAGCACACTGTCATGTGTTGCACTCCAAGTCACCTAAAATTTTTTAATAACCTCTTGTAACCTCGCCTGGATAACCTGGATAGTCTACAGGACTTGTGACTACGGAAACATCTTAACTGCATCTTGTTAGTAACTAGGCTTGTGATAACCCTAGTTAGCTAATGATAGCAAGCTGTAGGACTTGATTGGCCGTGCTTGAATGATTGTCTCATGATTAACATGGGAATTTATATTCCACCTCTTGTTTTCTTAATGCAAGCTAGTATGTTCTTTAAAGCACGTACGTCTTCTGCCATTTGATTATGTTCATTTATCAGTTCTTCTATTCATTTTATGCTGGTTTTAGTTCCTAAGTGGAGTCTCCCTTGTGGCACTTGCTCTTTCTGTGTTCTGACCCAGCTGGTTTTGTGTGGCCAGATTTTGGAGTAGCACCCGAGGATCTACCTGCCTTCCAGCCAAATGGTGAACACTAGACGTAACCATGGAAACGAGTGGGTTTTCTTATTTTGCTCTTCCGTTCTATTGTAACTTATTCTTTTAAGGCGTTTAGCCGTCGAGCATGTGTTAGCTCGTGTTGAAACTTTAATTTCTATCTGCCTAAGGGCTGTTACATGATTGACAAATCCTCGGTTTGATCATGTACGACTTAACTCTTGCTAGTCTTCGTATTTTGTATGGCTAGCTTCATGATCATCTGAATATGTAATGTTTGGGACACCTTACTTTGTATGTCTGATGATCTAACATCTTGTAACAATTATTTACTTGCTTGAGATTGAGACACTAGGCTTGTCCTTGACCATAAGAGTCTATTGGCTTATAGATAAACCCTCATGCATCTAGACAGCCATGACCGTATTACGAGGTGGGTTGCACTTCAATGTACGTAGCTGGCTGTGTCTGTCCTCCGTTTTCCAGTATTTTGGTTCTGGAGCATGACACAATTTAAGTGGTGGCCCATGCAGGTCTTGTAAATCAAGATGTGTGAGAGTTTTACTAAATAGATGTCTCAATCAGCATTCGCCTTTGATCTCTACTCGTGCTTTCTAATCGTCCTGAATCTTGACCTAATAAGATGCTTTATTATTGATCTATCTTGGTCCTTTCTTATTGTTCCCCATGTCATTTTCTTCAGTGGCATTGTTCCTGGTCCTACCGATCAGCTGGGTAGAGCACCTCCAATAAACCAGCAGCAACTTAGGGATCAAACCCAGCACTCAGGGGAAGCATCCCGAGTCATGCCTTTCAGGAATTCAGAGCCACCAGTTCAGCCAGCCCAGCCTGCAGATCCTGACAATAGAGTCCTGATAGGACTCATCCGAGACTTGCTTGCATCACAAGATTGTCGGGGCGATGCCCTGCAGCAGACAATACAAGAAGCTATAGGCAGAGTTGGTTATCAAGGGAACAATGCGGCGAACAACTTCAAGCGCCTGAACCCTTCTTTTTTTAACGACAGTGAAGATGCTATTGTTGCGACGCGTGGCTTCAGGATATAGAGGTCATTCTGGAGGCAGCTAGGATTCCAGAGGAAGAGAAGGTGGTCGTTGTGCACCTGTAATTATTGGTCTTAGCCCGCGGGTGTTGGACAATGCTAGCAGTTGGTTTGGTGACGCCTATCTTGTGGGCAGTATTCAGTGACAAGTTTCAAACAAAGTACTTTGATGCAGTAGTTCGGTATAATTTACAGACAAGGTTCAGCAATCTTAAGCAGATGGGAAGGATGGTCGATGGTTATGCGATCGAGTTTTTGAGACTTAGTCGGTTTGCTCCCACCTTAGTAGAAATCGAATTAGACCGAGCACAGCGATTCCAGCAGGGACTCCACCTAGAGATTATTCTAACGGTGGAGCAATTTGAGCATCAGACATTTGATGCAGTTTTGTGAACAGCAAGGCGGTATGAATATACCTCCCAGAGAATAGTAGATCAAGCTGGAGGACGGAAGAGGCCTCATAGACAGTTATCTCAGTCATCAGCACCAGCCCCGATAGCTAGGACATTGACCATTGGAGCTCCTAGGAGGGCGACCACAGTTTCGTCAGTTCAGCACTCGACTCCGACATACCCTCAGCAACAGAAGCATAAGCAATCTTTCGCAATAGGCTGCTCTTATTGTGGGAAGCCTGGGCACGTGGTATTAGAATGTCGCAGACCACAAGGATTGTGCTTGGCTTGTGGGGCATCGGATCACAGAATTGGGTCCTGTCTTCATAGAGCCTGCTCATCTTCATCAACCCTAACCAGTCCATCGGTTAGGGCACCAGTACCAGTACAGCAGCAGCAGCAGCAGTAGTACCAACTTCCGAGGCCATTGCCGCCTCAGGCCTAGGCCTTCCAGTAGTAGAGGCCACAACTGTATGTTCAGACCCAAGCTCAGATTTAGAACAGACAGAGAAGTAACCAGCAGAGGGGACTAGCAATTTGAATCTCTCTAAACTCTTTCGACCACATCCATGCCCTGTATATATAAACATGGATGATTTCTCCTACGTTTTCCCCTTGCAAACCCTAGCAAACCCCTCTTTGTTCCTGCCACAAAACTTCGAGCAGAGTATTGGATATTGGGAGTTGGTGCTGAAAAAATAGGTAACTCCTTCAACCCTTCGAGCATATGAAATTGATCTTGTCTTTACACCTCGGGTAGATGGCTAGGTATTCGATGAATATCCCTAGTAGAACAGGTGCCATGAAGGAGGAAGCCTATTTACGCCTAGTTGTAGATGGCCATTGAACCAATAAGTACCTGCCTAGGAGTGGCCTATGTGCCCTACCTAAGTTACTGGGAACTCTGAACACTTTAGAAATTCATAGCCATTACACAGGACACGGAAAGGATCTCTGGGTTATATATCAAAGAAGTAGGTTGGGTCTGAAACCTTACACACAAGTTTTACACCAATGAGGAAAATCTGACATCAAGCTTTAGCTTATAATCACAAGGCTAAGGACACATGACCCTGCCACATAATACACAACTCCATACTGGGACTGACCAGTAGTCCTTTCAGGATACCCAAATTCATAGGTCGACCTTGACAACCAGATCCTGACATAAGAAGAAATCAGCCTTCTTGTTGACTCAGGAAATTTGGTAATTGTTAACATCACTGTGGTAAATAAAAGCTAGGAGTAATAGGATGTGCCAGGACCTTACCTTAGGCAAACCCTGAAATAGATAGGTACATTACCCATCCTGACAAGGCAACCTACACCATCACATTAGGGCTAATACCCCACCCATATAACCACTTAAGTGACACCTTAGACACTGACAGCAAATGTAAACCCAGAAAACCTATAGATGCTAGGTATCTACAGGTTCTCAATACCTGGGTAACAGGGGGTAACCATTGGGGTGCCTGGGTTGTTCCTGGCGTAAAGCCTAAACTCGTGTGCAGGACTCCACTCTGCATTGTGCCCTGCTCCCATATCCTTTTCTCAATATAGGACAGGTTAGCCAGTATGAAATACCCAGGTAATGCAGTCACATGGATACCCATGTTGAATACCTAGGACTCTAGGAGGTGGTATACCACATGACAAATAAGACAAGGATGTAAATGACATGTCCATTTGGGTTATAGGGCTACCCCAATCAAACTAGAGTAGCCTAGGCATGGGGATTTCCTGCACTGGTGTCCTGTGTCAATATCGGGATAGGGAACATCAAAATAACAGCCCAAGCTAGGTGCCTGCAGTGAACAAAGCTTTGCACAATAGGGTGTAGGTAGTACCTGATAGGACCTTCTTCGAATTAACCCATAGATCTTGTTAGCCTCATGTTAGGTAGGGTAGGGTATGAGGGATATCCCCAAATTTCTGGGATATTACTGATATCAGTAAGATGAGAAGTCTAATCAGCCATTTGGTTGATTGGTAGGTCTTAGACAGGCTCTACTCAACCAAACTGTTCCAGTATACCATAGATAAACATATGACCTATGGGCTGGAACCTACCTAGGCTAGGTATCAGCAGGTGGTTCCAAAGAGGGAGAAGGCCTAATAAGAAGATGAGAAGTATGGCATGGGGTTAAGGATTACCTAGTGGTAAAAAGTGCAAAGGAGTTATAAGAATCTGCAGTGCTTAAAGGACTCATGTCCTGTGCAGGTATGAAATTGTAATGGTCAAGAGACAATTTTGGATAGCCATTCACACAGCTCGAGTGACCCAAACAAGTATACCAGGTCTGTTACCTATAGGCTATGTATAACTTATTCCTACTTTACCTGGGAAACAACCAATAGCAGCCTAGTATGTCAGGGCATCACAGGAATGTCCTCAGGATATTGAGGGACAATAAAGAATTGATGTATCAGAGCTGTACCTGTACTCTAGGAACTTATAACTAGTAAAACTAGTGTCTAAGGATAAGTACCAGGTTGGGGAAACCATGTAGCTGTAGCTCCAGTATCGTTTGGGGTGGTTAGGCATGGATGTATTAGAGGGAAGGGATAGTACTATTTCCTAATGTACTAGGACAAATACAAAGGGTTCCACCTCTCTGTTTCACCTGGAGGATACAAGAGTATCCTATTTAGAGGAACACACTGAAATATGACAAACCATGCCTATACTCAGTATATCCGGGTAGTTAGAATTTCAGTTAACAACATAGACAACCTAGAGATAATTAGAGGTTAGGATAAATCACAAAAGAAGAGTAAGGTCCTTGTTAATTTCCAGCAATGATCCTAGTGATTATACTAAGTGTTAACACCACCCTCTAGTACACCCAAAACAGGAAATTGTCATAAAGGCTTAAAAGAGAGAAAGTAGACAGATTGTACTGGATTTATGAATTCATCCTTAACACTGTAATTTCATTTAAATAGGTTCCTTGGATCTCGATTTGGACTCTGACCAGTGCCAGCAGCCCAGGATGCCAGGCGAGTACAATTTATTATTTATTTTCAGTATTGATCTTTACTATACATCAGTGTTTAGTCGATAGATATGTGTTTCAGTTTTATGTTGATTTGTTCTTTGTTGTGCTGGGAGGGTGAAGTACCAACGATGTGTGATCCGACTTTAGATCGTGTAGACCGTGTTTATTATTGCATTTATATCGTGTAGACCATGTTTCTTTATTACAGTATTTTGTGTAGACCGTGTAACTTTAGACCGTATAGATAGTGTAGACCGTGTCGCATAATTATTCCGAGACCGATCACATATCAAAGGTACTTCAGTCGGTCAGTTGGTGAGTATTTTATTGTATTTCATTTTCTGTTCTTAGTATTCAGTTTTATTCTGTCTTTCTTCACTTTATTTTATGAATCATATGTCTAAAGGCTAACCTCTGTTATATATAGTCATTTTCATATATTGGAACTGCATTCAGTAAATTGTACTCGTTCCATCCTGACTGGGTAAACAAATAAATTTTAGGTGATGGCGATGAGATCGTGTGTCCTGACCAGTATGGCCCGTTCTTGGGAGATGTGTTAGATACGAACTTTGCTTATCAGGAGGAGTATGCAGCAGCTGATCCCGCTGTACTATTTTAGATATTTTTAGTTAGTGCTGAGACCTTGTATTGGATATTTGACTTGACTTTGAGACATATAGTTGAGATTATTTTGATTCTAGATTTCATACATTGTGAGATGATTCTATTTATTTTATCTATTAGATGCTGAGTTGGAATATGAAATTACTGATTGTCTTTGTGGAATATTTTTATTGCGTGGTTGTTCAACATATTGTTACAGCGTTCTACCGCCGACTCTGTGGCGTAGGCTGGGCGTGTATACGATTTATGCCCAAATATTGGGTACGGGTTGTGACAACAGTATGTTCAGACCCAAGCTCAGATTTAGAACAGACAGAGAAGTAACCAGCAGAGGGGACCAGCACCAAGGGGTCAGGGTCAAGCTATGGCTCTGACCGTGGCAGAAAAATTGGCATCAGGTAAGGTGGTGGCAGGTGCCATTCTTGTTAACTCTTTTCTAGCATCAGTATTATTTGATTCGGATGCATCACATTCATTTATGTCTGTACGATTCGTAACATGGATAGGACTGGAGCCTGAGTCATTATCAGTAAGGATTAATATACTTGCTGGTAACGGTCTTGTGGGAGTAGATATAGTCTTTTTCTCGTATCGAATCATAGTTAGCGGTAGAGAGTTCTCTGCTAGATTGATAGAATTTTTGATGGCCGACTATGATGTGGTCCTAGGAATGGATTGGTTGAAGGATCAGTACACAAGAATAGACTGCCATATTTGCATGATTATTTTTGGTATTCCCGACGAAGAAGAGTTTTTATTTTTTAGAGGCGAAGTAGGACCTTCTCCGTCGATCTTGCGGATGGCAGTAGCAGAAGCAGTTCAGTTTTCCAGAGTAGTAAAAGAATTTTTTGACGTATTTTTCGAAGAGCTTTCAGGCATGCTGCCAAAAAAAGAGATAGAGTTCACTATTGATTTGATTCCAGGGACGGCACCAGTATCAGAGAGAGTCTATAGAATGACACCATCAGAATTGGAGATCCTGTATAAGATGATTGAATAACTCAGAACCAAGGAATTCACTCGTGCTAGTGGATCATCTTGGAGAGCCCCGATGCTTCTTGTGAAGAAGAAGAATGGTACGTCAAGATTATGTGTTGATTATTGTACCTTGAATTCTATAACAATCAAGAACAGATATCCCCTACCAAGGATAAATAACTTATTCGATCAACTCAGTGGGGCAGCAGTATTCTCGAAGATTAACTTACGATCAGGGTACCATTAGATCAGAGTCAGAGAGCAAAACATCCAAAAGACGGCATTCAGATCAAGATACGGGCATTAGAAGTTTCTCGTTATGCCATTCGGAGGGACCAATGTGCCAGCAGTATTCATGGATCTCATGAATCACATATTTATGCCTTATTTGGATCAGTTTATGATAGTTTTTATAGATGACATCTTAGTCTACAACAAGAGTGAAGAAGAGCTTGAGCAACATCTCCGAATAGTCCTTCAGATTCTCAGAGATTACCAGTTGTACGCAAAGTTTAGCAAGTGTAAATTTTGGCTTGATCGCATTTTGTACTTAGGCCATATTATCACCATAGGTGGAGTGGAAGTGGACCCCCATAAGATAGTAGCTATAGAGACATAGCCAGTACCCAGTATCGTCACAGAAGTTTGTAGTTTTCTAGGATTGGCAGGCTATTACCGGCGATTTGTATCAGACTTCGCTCGAATTTTAGCACCCTTGACGCAGTTGACCCGCAAGGATGTGCAGTTTGCTTGGACACCAGAGTGTCAGAGTTCTTTCAAAAGGTTGAAGCAAGGATTGATGACGACACCCATTCTCACGCTTCCAGATGGGACGAAAGGATTTTTAGTTTATTGTGACACTTCAGGCAGAGGATTAGGATGCGTCTTAATACAACATGGCAAGGTAGTAGCTCATGTGTCACGTCAGCTTCGTGATCATAAGAGAAATTGAAGAAAATACTCAAGAATAAGGCTATTAGTTTAGTCCGTGTTGCTTGGGGTTATCACTCTTTGGGTGAGTCAACTTGGAAACGTGAGGATGATATCCGATCGCGATATCCATATCTGTTTAACTCGTAAGATATAATGTCTTCCTTATGCCTTATGCTTTTAATTACTTGCTTGCATGAATGATTGCTTGATTAACTGCTAGTCTTAGGTTGCCTGTAGTTAGTATAGCTTGCCCCAACACCTCTAACCTCTTGATTAAATTTTGAGGACAGAATTCTTTTAAGGTGGGTAGAGTTGTTACTCCCATTTTTTTGTTATACGTATTTCAGTATCATATACGGATTTCTGATATTTGTCAGGTGACCCATATTTTTGACTTATCTTACTTAGCCTACTCTTGGTTTAATCTTGACTTGGTTTGGTTCACCTTGGTTCAACTTGGCTTGGCTTTGCTTAGTTTGGGTTGGGTTGATATGAGAGGATTGATATAAAAACCAACCTCTCCCTCCCTCTCTCCTCCATTAATTTCGTTTACTTCTTCTTCTTCATTTACTCCTCCCACCTACCAAGCCATGAAGTAAGTACAACTTGCTTCATGATGGATCTTAAATTTTATTGTTCTATTATCTTTTTTGCTTGATTCTAAGCATATTTAAAACTTGAAATTTTTAGTTTTGATAGATATATTTTTCTAGATCTATATTTTAACTTTTTATTGTTTTTCTTGGTTTTGAACTCTAAAACTTATTATTTCCAAAAACTCATGGTTCCATGTTGTGGGGAATTCAATTCTACCCAATTTTGGCTTTTGAACCACTTGATTTTGACTTTGTATGAAGAAGTTATGGCATTTTTTGTGTTCATGGGTTTCCGCACATCTTCGGTGCTGTTGGGACGATGAACAGTGCTGCACGTGCGATTCGTTGGCCGTGCGCCTGTACGTCGTGCTCTCGTACCCTGCGTGCCGTACATCCGTGTGCCGCGCGCCAGCACGATTTGTTGGCCGCGTGCCTGCGCACCGTGCTCTTGCGCCCCGTACGCGTACATCCGCGTGCTGCATATTTTGCGTGCCGCGTGTCTGCACAATTCGTCGGCCGTGCGCCTGTGCGTCGTGCTCTCGCGCCCCGAGCACTGTGTATTTTGCAGTCGCATGCTCATGCGATTCTTTCGTCGCGTGCCAGCGTGCCGTGCTCTCGCGCTCCGCGTGCCGTACATCTGCGCGCTGCACGTTTCGCGACCATGTGCCTACATGATTCTTTTGCCGTGTGCCGTGCTTTCGTGCCCCATGCGCTGTGGCTAGTTTTGTCCGCACGCGCCAATTGCTATTTTTGTCGGTTTAGGTTATTTTGTAGCTCAATTCTTAAAAAACTTAAAACATGAAAGTTGTAGATCTTTGTCTTCGCTTAAAGAATCTTCTTGTCTTACTTTAATTAGAGTTCATATGCGACAGATAGTTTCAATCACAGTTTTGATCTTCTTTGCATATTTTCTGTACTTGGTCTAAATTGCGACGACCTGACTTGAAGAACTTGAACTTGGACATGATAATATGATCCCGTCTTGATAATCTTGATAGTGGCCCGTCGAGGTACACTCTTGACAAGTACTCTTGACATGATAAGCAAACCTGACATGACATGTATAATCTTGATCGCTGTTGCGATATCCAATCCTGACTTGCTATGTGTAACTCTTGTCTTGACACCGTGGTTGATTTTTCTTATTGTGACTGAACAAGCTATCTGTCTCGTCTTGCATCACGTCTAGGACATGGATTCCTGGTTACCACGGTCAGGAATTTATAATGAATCTGACTAGGTTAAATGACTAGATTGATCAAGTAGTTCATATAGAGAGATTTCCTAGTTACAGGTGATCCCGTTATCCCGGCCACACCTGTGGACTTGTAGCCTGCCATCGAGTAGGGCGCATTTCCATTACACCGTCATATGTTGCACTCCAAGTCACCTAATAATTCTATTAATTCTTTGTAAACCCCTAAATTTCTACTACGATTTTTTTAAAATATTTTTGTATTTATTTTAGTACTTTGTATCTGCACGTCGCATACGAGTTCGCATTGTTGTATTTGCGTAGCGTGCGAGAATTGCGTTTCGTAATTGCTCGACAAGTACGAATATGTACGAGCGTACTTATTTTTAGAAAAATATTTTTCTATTTTTATAGTTTCAAAATAATATATATAATAACTATTTGTAGTTGTGAAAAGTATCGTATCAAGATGGCCAAAACTTATTACTTTTATTTAGTTATAAAAGGCTAGCTTATTTAATAGTGGTAATTTAAACTATTTTTATGCAAATATTCCTTGCACATGAGGTACATGAATTTGAATTCATATATATAATTCCATTTTCGAATTTATTGATATTAATATTTTATTATTCAAAAAGATATTTAAAAATATTTATTATTTTTAAAATTATTTTTCTTGGTATTTTTGGAAAATATATTTAAAAATTATTGTAGCCATTTTAAATCTCGATTTGATTTTATGGATTTAATTTAAATAGTTTAAAGGTAGAATTTATATTTAATTTGAGTTTAGATTTTCTAGATTTAAATTGGAATTGAATTTGAATTTTAGATTTGATTTTATTGATTTAAATTGAATTATCTAATTGGGTTTAAATAAATCCTAATCCTTATCCAACTGGAAATTTCCACCTCCTATATAAGGAGAGGTACTCATCCACCAATTATGCCACAAAAATTCTCTCCACAAAGGTGTTGTGCACCGTGTCGGTGTCCATCATTTCCACTATGATCGATTTTACACATACATTATTTTTCCTCCCCGTGTCCACACCCCGGACACGACGACCCCATAAACCTAAGCCTACCGAAACACTACCACATCCACTTTCCCGACTAAACATCCCCAGCCGCCGCCACAGCCACCCCGTCGACTCCACGACCACCGCCCTACCACCCTGTCCCCGACACACCGGCCTCAGCATGCCCCTGGCCATGACAACACCGCCGCTACCTATGTCATCATCATCCCTATCTCCACCATCACAACCACCCTCACCCTCGTCATCGTCAGAACAAAACCACCGCCACCCCCGGCATAGCCACTGGCACCATCAGCGTAGCTACGACCACCGGCACCCACAGCAACTCCGACGACCCTCGCCATCATCGCCTGCACATCCCACAACAGCCTCGGCCGAACCCAGCCACCACCACCCAAAACAACCTCCGCCACCATCACCATGATCACATCACCACAGCCACCCAACTCCGACCATCGCCGTCCAAACATCACACAATAGGGAAATAAGGGAAGGGGAGGACCCTAACCTGACAACCGTGCCCTGTCGCACCATCCGCGCTGCGTCGTGGCCGAGGACGAGCTCCAGTTCCGTGGCCCGCCCGCCCTTCTACTGCTCCTCCTCCAGCGCGAGGCCGCGCTCCGGCCGCCTCGCCGCGAACGGGGCACCCGATCCCGCCTCCGACCCGGACCGCCCACCGCGGTGAGCACCCTTAGCCGTCTACAACCAACCACCATCCTCCCAAGCGGCGCTTCAGTACTCGGACTCCCGTGCCACCCGCTGGAAAACCCTAGATCCCAAATCGACCACTACTCGACCCCTCCGAGCCGCCTCCACCTGGCCGCCGTGCCACCGGGATCCCTCCGGTGCCACGCTCTGGTGAAGAGCTCCTCCCTCACCGCATCCTCCACGCCGACGCTCCCTTCAGCGAGCCCATCCGCTCCGCCCGGCGCTGACCGTCGCCTCTCCGCTCTAAACCGGTGCCCCGCCGTGCGCGCCACCGTGCGCAGGACTACCCGCCACTGCCTCGCCGCCGCCGACCCACCGGTGAGAACTCTTCCCTTCACTCTTCCCCTCTCTCTCTCCACTCCCAATCTTCCTTCCTTTCTATAAGAACAACAATGTGCTGTTATGATTAGTATTATTTATGATTATTATTATTATTATTATTATTATTATATATTACTGTTAATATTATTTTATTATTATTATTATTATATATTACTGTTATTATTATTATTATTATTATTATTATTATTATTATTATTATATTATTATTATTATTACTGTTATTATTATATCATTAGTATTAATTTAAATACTTTTGTTATGATTATGATTTTGATTGATTTTTGTATTTAGATATAAAAATCCTATCAAATTTTCTTGTAAAAATGTATCTACAGGCTTATATATATAAATATTATACTTGGCTTGGCCATTATTTCAAAATATGGTTTTAGAACAATATATGATTTCCAGATTATTAATATTTATCTAAATTATTTTTACTAATAAAATAAGGTTTTCTATCTACAAAAATATGTGTTGATAAACATAGAGTTAGCCTAAAACGATTTTTGATTATTAAAGTATTTACCAAAAATATATTTTTACTAATAAAAATCTAGTTTTAACTATTATATTTTCTAAACATGGTATTGACATCTTGTTTTGTACAAATCCTCATCTATTGTCAAGTCTTGATCATGACTGATCATATCTTCTATTTTCTCGCAAATTTTGGATACCTACATCGAACATGGCTATTGGACAACCGAGACTTGTCAGATCACCGTACCATACCAGGCGACACACCAGGCAAGATACCTTGCCATTATACTGTTTATATTCAGTCTACATTTTATTACATATCACTGTTTATTATTTCCAGGTATTACAGTTCTTGATTTACTATATGCTCAGTGATTATTAGTTTACTTTGTTACTATCCTTTGATTGCATATGAACCTAGAATTAGGGGACTACCATTTGTAGTATATTATATATACCTCGACACAGTTGTACCACGAGGATGTGTTAGACGAGTAGCATGTAGAGGTCCTTGCGTGTGGGCTGATCCCCCATGTACATACATTAGGGCTAACTGCTAATAGAGGCATGTTAGAAGACTTAGCAGTTAGTAGTGGTATGTGAGACATGGATCTGGCTCTGTTAGGCATTGGATGGGAAGAACAGTTCCTTAATGTATGGGTCCTTTATGCACTTTTCTATTACTGATCCTGCTGGCCTCTGACATTCGAAAAATGTTATGCTTTGAGGTCCCTGGTATCCTGATGGGACCATACCTGAGATTCCTGCTCCTGAGCCAGATACCCATGCGTTGGAGGTTTGTTCTTAACTGCATGAACACAGTAGTACGGTTAGGTACCTTATGGATGTCTTGTCACTTATTTTGGTTCGTGACATATTATATATTCAGTTTATTATGGCATGTTCTTCATGTATCTTGTTACGTCCCTCTGAGGACCTGGTTATCTCGCCAGGTGTGTGCTCTTGTCTTTCACAGGTGTTCTAGCCATGGCCATGATCATCTCTACGTCTTCGAGGATGATTGCACTTTGATCGTCTTCGCTTAGCTCGCCAAACTCTTTTTTTTATTATGTATTTCTTTTCATAGTTGGTAGTGGATTCGTCTCCGCCCAACTACATGCTGTACCAATGACAATTCATAGTTGATTATATAACATCTTTTATTCTTTCATTTTTGGATGAGATTAGTTAGCCTTGGTTTTACTGCATTTACAGCTTATGTATACATACGAGGATTCCATATATTGGAGTATACTTTGTATGTATACAGCTGGCATGTCTACGTTCCTAGTCCTACGTATTTTGGGACTGGTGCGTTACATTCTTGATAACCTCTTGTAACCTCGCCTGGATAACCTGGATAGTCTGTAGGACTTGTGACTGCGGGAACATCTCAATTGCATCTTATTAGTAACTAGGCCTGTAATAACTCTAGTTAGCTAATGATAGCAAGCCGTAGGACTTGATTGGACGTGCCTGAATGATTGTCTCATGATTAACATAGGAATTTATATTCCACCTCTTGTTTTCTTAATGCAAGCTAGTATGTTTTTAAAGCACGTCTTATGCCATTTAATTATGTGCATTTATCAGTTCTTCTATTCATTTTATGTTGGTTTTAGTTTCTAAGAGTCTCCCTTGTGGTACTTGCTTTTTCTGGGTTTTGACCCAACTGGTTTTGTGTGGCCAGATTTCGGAGTAGCACCCGAGGATCTACCTACCTTCCAGCCAAATGGTGAACACTAGACGTAACCGTGGCAACGAGTGAGTTTTCTTATTTTGCTCTCCGACTCTATTGTAACTTATTTTTTTGAGGCATTTATCCGTCAAGCATGTGTTAGCTCGTATTGAAACTTTAGTTTCTGCCTAAGGGCTGTTACATGATTGGCAAATTCTAGGTTTGCTAATGTATGACTTAACTCTTGCTAGTCTTCATATTTTGTATGACTAGCTTCATGATCATCTGAATATATAATGTTTGGGATGCCTTACTTTGTATGTCTGATGATCCAACATCTTGTAACAATTATTTGCTTGCTTGAGATTGAGACACTAGGCTTGTCCTTGACCATAAGAAACTGTTGGCTTGTAGATAAGCCCTCATGCATCTAGACAGCCGTGACCGCATTGCGAGATGGGTTGCACTTTAATGTACGGAGCTGGCTGTGTTTCTCCTTCGCTCTCCAGTATTCTGGTTCTGGGGTGTGACATTACTTGCCTAGTGGTAGCACGTAGAACCAACACTATCCAGTCAATCGACGAGCCACAAAAGTCAACCTCTCATAACAGTCTCCGAGGGCTGAAATAAATATTACCAACGTGTTCATAATAGTCAAATTAGCTAGGATAGCCTACCCATAAGTCCAATTTTGGATACATGGGTAAAACGGTAATTTTGGATCAAAACGATGTCCGACGTTGGATCCACTTTGCACGAAAAGCGCGCCAGTATCTACGATCCCTAAAGTCATCAAACTATATGTCTACGAGTCCGGTTTGGCAATACGAAGCCAACCGTATGTCCAAAGTTTGATTCTGGTGGGCCTTGCACACATTCGTCCGTTGGGTCGGGTCACGGGCCCGCCAAAACAATATTTTGATCGATCTGCTCAGAATCGGACCAAACTTGGCATACAGGACCAGAAAAATGACACGATTCTGTTGGCACAAGTTTCGTTTCAAGATGATGAATGTGCACAAAATTATGGACTTGTTTGTAAAGGGGCCAATACGGGGTATCTTGACGGATAAGCTTCAATTTCGTCGCGCAGGTACAACAAAATCGAGTTTCGTGAAATCCTACACGTCGATAACAGCCATACACGCCTTTCGATGCTTATGGGTCGCGACCATGTTGCTGGGTTTGTCGGGGCGCATGTCGTATCGGTAGATTTTCCTAAAATTTATATCATTTTGAAAACTTTTTTTTGGTCAATTTAGAAGTCAGTTTTTACGACAGATAGTCGATGAATTTACAATCTACAAAAGGGGTTCTAGAGTCCTATAGGTTGTTTTCTACTGTGTTCAATTAGATTCTTATGTTGTTCAATGGTTCGGCCGAAATTGGCCTTCCAATATAGGGTGCTGGACTATGAAACTTTTCTGTTTTCGAACAGTTATTCGCCAGATTTGGCGTCGATTTTTAACTCGATTTTGCTTCGACTTAACTCGAAACTATCCATTGGGTTTGAAGAGGTATAAGTTACGTTTCAAAGAACTAATTGGTTTGGAAATCGACGAAAAGGCGAGGAAGAAAACTTACTAGAAAGTTAGGGTTCATGTTGCCAATACTGCTAATGTTTGCAATAAAATCCGATGCTGTCCGGTCGTCAGGGCGGCGGTCTTCGATGTCGGGGTGGCGCACACGAATGTAGGGAAGGGTGGCGAGGTTGTGGGGTGGCGCTGTATCGAGGGTTTGGCGAGATTTGGTTAGGGTTTTAGCTGCTCCCTCTCTCTTTATATGTACGATTAAGGGCTCTGTCGCTGGTTTGGGGATATCCAACTCGAAGATATTGGCCCAATATCTCATGAGTTTGCTCCTCATTTTCTTTTCTTTTCTTTTTTCTTTTTCTATTCTCTATTTATATATATGTGTGTGTGTGTGTGTGTGTGTGTGTGCGTGTGTGTGTGTGTGTGTGTGTGTGTGTGTGTGTGTGTGTGTGTGTGTGTGTGTGTGTGTGTGTGTCTATATACACCTACGTATCCTATACATGTTTACATATAGTACATATATCTATAGAGAAGCAAAATATTCTATAAAAATATTGTGGCAATATATAATTATTTAATTCTATTTACTATAGCTAATCTAAATTTCTATTGCTATTTATTTATAAGGTCTAATATGTAAAGTCGAATATTTACATACAATGTACATACTCACAGACACAACTATATTTAGTCTAAAATCCCAAAAATCTAGAAATACATTTTTAAGAAAAATGTTTATCATATTATAAAATGAAGTAACAATTTAACATCAATGACACTTATATTTTATATATATAAAACAAATATTTAGAAAAATATTTATTAGCCCATTAAAATAAAATATGAAATATTTACATATGTAATAAATGTGCACCTACATGGATGTCTCCGGTTCCACTATATGTCTAAATGGCTTGGGTTTGGTTCGGGCCAAGTCCGGGCTAAATTGGTACAGCCAGGTCTCCTAAAAGTCAAATAATCTTAATAATAATTAATTAAATTATTTATAGGGGTCTTCTCACAACTTAGTCTGGTTTTCTAATTAGGACACACTTATGGCTTGGCCTTCCCTATCATAGCTAAAACACTAGTCAAGGCACACAACTACACTATCCATGCCATAATTTCTAGTCACCTTGTACTCCAAATCTCAACCATGACTAAGGCCATCTATCGTAATAACTATTTAATTAAAGTATTTATAAAATTCCAAAAATTTATCATTTAATTCAAATAAATATAAATAAAAAAATAATTTCAAAATTTCGGAAAGTGGGGTTACAAATCTACCCACCTTAAAAATAAATCCGTCCTCAAATTTAAGGAAATGGTCAATAATGAAGATGGAACTCCAAGCTAACTAGTAAATCTCTTTGGACACTAGCAATCAACGTGGATCCTCGAATATACTACTCTATTGTGTGAATTGCGACTAGTCGGTTGATAAATAATTATAATGCTATCAACACATATTGCTACCACTATATATCTTCCAAGGTCATATAATTTAAATTTAACATGTACTCCGAAATATATATATTTTTTCTCCAACAAATTATAGTAAACCTTATCATTATTTTTTTTAAATTGACCATGCAAAATAAAATTGTATCCTCAGAAGGTGTACATGTAACGCCCGTAGTTCGTATTACGTATTTGGCATACGTGTACGTATTTTAACTCATATTGCATGTCTCATTGCATGGTTTATTTTGGCATTTCATTTGCTTGGTTCGGGTTCGGTTGGGTTCGGTCTGGTTGGGTTCGGTTTGGGTTAGTATGCAAATCCCTACCTACCACCATCCCCCATTTATTAACCCAACAACCCTTCTCTCTCCTCATTCATTTCCCATTACTCCTCTTCTTCTTCTTCTTCATTTCTCCACTGACCACCCGCAGTAGGCAAGTACAACTTGCTTCATGGAGGAACTCAAATTTTGTTATTCCATTGTCTTCCTCACGAGATTCTAAGACACTTTAGTACTATTCTCGTCAACTCCTTTCCAGCATCAGCATTGTTTAATTCTGGTGCATCGTATTCATTTATGTCTGCAGGATTCACGACACGGATAGGGCTGGAGCCTGAGTCATTATCAGTAAGGCTCAATATACTTACTGGTAACAGACTTGTGGGAGTAGATAGAGTGTTTTCCTCGTGTCGGATCGTAGTTAGCGGTAGAGAGTTCCCCGCTAGGTTGATAGAATTCCCGATGGTCGATTATGATGTGGTCTTAGGGATGGATTGGTTGAGGGACCAGTATGCTAGAATAGATTGCCATGTCGGCAAGATTATTTTTAGTATTCCTGGTGGGCCAGAGTTTTCATTTATCCGTGGCGAAATAGAGCCTTCTCCTCCAGCATTCCGGATGGCAGTTGCAGCGGCAGTCCAGTTTCCCAGAATTGTAGAAGAGTTTCCCGATGTTTTTCCCGAAGAGCTTCCAGGTATGCCACCCGAGAGAGAGATCAAGTTCACCATAGACTTGATCCCCAGGTCAGCACCAGTGTCAGAGAGAGTCTACCGGATGGCGCCGTCAGAATTGGCAGTTTTGTATAAGATGATTGAGGAACTCAGGACCAAGGGGTTCATCCGTGCAAGTGGATTGCCTTGGGGAGCCCCTATGCTTCTTGTGAAAAAGAAGGATGATATATCCAGATTATGTGTTGACTATTGTACCTTGAACTCAGTGACAATCAAGAACAAATACCCTCTTCCGAGGATAGATGACTTGTTTGATCAACTCAAAGGGGCATCCGTATTTTCGAAGATTGATTTACGGTCAGGATACCATCAGATCAGAGTTAGAGAGCAGGACATCCCGAAGACGGCTTTCAGATCTAGATATGGGCATTGGAAGTTCCTTGTTATGCCATTTGGAGCAACCAATGCGCCGACTGTATTCGTGGACCTCATGAATCATATCTTTATGCCTTATTTGGATCAGTTCGTGATTGTGTTCATAGACGACATCCTGGTCTACAGCAAGAGTGAAGCGGAGCATGAGCAGCATCTCAGAGTTGTCCTCCAGATTCTCAGAGAGCACCAGTTATATGCGAAGTTCAGTAAATACGAGTTCTGGCTCGACCGCATTTCATACTTGGGTCATATCATCACCAGAGGAGGAGTAGAAGTGGATCCCCAGAAGATCGTGGCTATTGAGACGTGGCCAGTACCCAGTACCGTTGCAAAAGTTCGCAGTTTTCTTCGCTTGGCCGTCTACTATCTGCGATTTATTTTAGACTTTGTACGGATTTCAGCACCTATGATCCAGTTGACCCGCAAGGATGTGTAGTTTGCTTGGACCGCAGAATGTCAGGAATCTTTTGAGAAGTTGAAGCGAGGCTTGATGACGGCACCTATTCTCACACTTCCAGATGGGACCGAGGGATTCTCAGTGTATTATGATGCTTCAGGCAGAGATTTAAGATGTGCATTGATGCAACATGGAAAGGTAATAGCTTATGCGTCACGTCAACTTCGTGATCATGAGAGGAATTACCCAACCTACGACTTGGAGCTGGCAGCAGTAGTGTTTGCACTTAAGCTGTGGAGGCATTATTTGTATGGAGATAGGGTGGAGATTTTCACCGACCACAAGAGCTTGAAGTATGTGTTTACCCAGAAGGATCTTAACATGCGTCAGAGGAGATGGCTAGAGCTGCTTGTGGATTATGACATCAACCTGCAGTATCATCCTGGGAAGGCCAACGTTGTTGCAGATGCATTGAACAAGAGAGCTGGAGTTTATTTTCTAAAGCGCAACCAGAGTTATTAGCAGATCTTCAGAAGATGGGCATAGAAGTTGTCCTTCCTACCAGTGTGGCATTGATGGCCAGCATGCAAGTTCAGTCCAGTATAGTTGATAGGATCAGGTTAGCTCAGTCAACAGATTCTAAGCTTCATTAGCTCAGAGCAGAGTGTGAGACAGGACGAAGACCAGAGTTATGTGTCCATGAGGACGGTACACTTCGACATGGGAGGCATCTTTGTGTACCCAATGGAGATATCAGGCAGAAAGTCATGACAGAAGCTCACAGTTCTCAGTATTCGATTCATCCGGGCCGTACGAAGATGTATCGTGATATCCGCCAGCACTTTTGGTGGAATGGCATGAAGAGGGAGATAGCCCAGTTTGTCTCTCGGTGTTTGGTTTGCCAACAAGTTAAAGCTGAGCATCAGAGACCGGCTGGACTTCTTCAGCCCTTGCCAATTCCAGAATAGAAGTCGGAGCATATAACCATAGATTTCGTGACTGGATTACCTAGGTCCCCGGCCGGTAGAGATGCTATTTGGGTTATTATAGACAGGCTCATGAAGGTGGCTCACTTTCTCCCATTCAGAGTTGGTCAGTCGACGGCTCAGCTAGCAGAGATATATCTCAGGCAGATCGTCAGATTTTACGGTGTACCAATCAGTATCACCTCGGACAGAGATTCAAGATTTACGTCGCACTTTTGGCGCAGTCTGCAAGAGAGTTTGGGAACTCACCTCCAGTTCAGCTCAGCTTATCATCCGCAGACAGATGGTCGGTCAGAGCATACCATATGAACCTTGGAAGATATGTTGAGATCTTGTACACTCGACTTTGGTGGTTCGTGGAAAGATCACCTGCACCTGGTAGAGTTCTCGTACAACAACAGTTTCCAGGCCAGTATCCAGATGGCACCGTTCGAGGCACTGTATGGTAGGAAGTACAAATCTCCTTTAGCTTGGGATGATATTGGCGAGAGGCAAATGCTTGGTCCCGAGATGGTAACCCGGACTGTTGAGGTGGTCAGATAAGTCAGAGATCATCTTCGAGTTGCACAAGATCGCCAGTGTCATTGGGCCAATTCTCATCGGTGTCCCCTTAAATTTTTTGTCGGCGACCATGTATTTCTCAAGATCTCGCCTACCCGTGGCGTCATTCGTTTTGGCATACGGAGAAAGCTTAGTCCTAGGTATATCGGGCCATTCGACATTCTAGAGCGAGTAGGTGATGTGTCCTATTGTCTCACTCTCCCACCGTCGTTGCGTGAGTTGCATGATGTCTTCCATGTGTCCCAATTGCGACGGTATATCCCGGATCCAAGTCATATCCTTAATCATTCGGAATTAGTTGTTGGTACCAACCTTTCGTATGAGGAGAGACCCGTATCCATAGTGGACCGAAGAGAGAAGATACTCAAGAACAAGACTATCAAGTTAGTCCGTGTTGCTTGGGGTCATCACTCTTTGGGTGAGTCAACGTGGGAGCGTGAGGATGACATCCGATCGCGATATCCCGACCTGTTTGACTCGTGAGGTATAATGTCTTCCTTATGCCTCACACCTTCGATTCCTTGCCTGCATGATTGATTGTTTGATTGATTGCTTAGTTATATATCTTGCCTGTGATTAGCGTAGCTTGTTCGACATTTCTAGCCTCTTGATTAAATTTCGAGGACGGAATTCTTTTAAGGTGGGTAGAGTTGTAACGCCCGTAGTTCGTATTACGTATTTGGCATACGTGTACGTATTTTGACTCATATTGTATGTCTCATTGCATGGTTTATTTTGGTATTTCATTTGCTTGGTTCGGGTTCGGTTGGGTTTGGTCTGGTTGGGTTTAGTTTGGGTTAGTATGCAAACCCCTACCTACCACCATCCCCCATTTATTAACCCAACAACCCTTCTCTCTCCTCATTCATTTCCCATTACTCCTCTTCTTCTTCTTCATTTCTCCACCGACCACCCGCAGTAGGCAAGTGCAACTTGCTTCATGGAGGAACTCAAATTTTGTTGCTCCATTGTCTTCCTCACGAGATTCTAAGACACTTTAGTACTTAGCATTTTTAGTTTCCATGGTTCATTTCATGTAGATCTAAGTTTGTTGCATTTTTGGATTTTTTGGTTTTGATCTACTAAACTGGCTTGTTTTCAAAAACTAAGAGTTCTTTGTAGAAGGCATACAGATGTTACGCAAGTTTGGTTTTGGAATGGTTGGATTTCATCGAGTCTTGACCGAGATGGGGCTTCCTTGAGCTCTTGAGCTTTTGCGCCTGCTTGTCTTGGCCTTGGGGAGAAGATGAAGTTTTTACGCACATGTTCTTACGTGCTAGCGTAGTATTTAGTTTCTACGCCCACGTTTTATGTGCCAGCGTATCATTTACCCTCTTTACGCACACGTTTCATGTGTCCGCGTATTAATTACCCTTTACGCACACGCTATCACGTGACCGCGTAACCTATTCTACACAGAGTTGAACCGAGCTCTACGCAGAGGCTAGACTCCCGTTCGCGTAGAGGGTTCGCCCGCGTAGAGTCTTGCCCACATGCGGCTTTGCTAGCGTAAAGCGCTTGCTCGTGTAGAATCCCACCCACCTGCTCTCTTGCTCGCATAGAGCTGTTTTACGCTCGGGGTCTATTTGGCCTAGCGTAGTCTTGCTCGCGTAGAGCTGCCTATCCTTAGGTCTTGCTCGCGTAGAGCTATTTTATGCTCGGGGTCTATTTGGCCTAGCGTAGTCTTGTTCGTGTAGAGCTGCCTATCCTTAGGTCTTGCTCGCGTAGAGCTGTTTTACGCTCGGGGTCTATTTGGCCTAGCGTAGTCTTGCTCGCGTAGAGACTTTGAGTCCCTATGGCGTACCCCGTTGCACTTTTATATTCTTACGCCTTTTTGTCATGAACTGGATAATCACGAATTTATTTAATATGTTTGGAATGGTAATTGTACACGGTATGGTATGAAGTAAACATGACATAACATGGCATGACATGATATGACAAGCAAGCATCATGGAAACTATTGAATGCTGTTGCGACGGCTAGCATAACATGACAAGAATGAATGGCCTGGACACCGTGGACGATTGTGTTTGTACAAATGAACCAGTACCGTCTCGCATCATGTCTAGGGCAGGGACCCCTGAGTACCACGGTCAGGGGTACCTACTAAAATTGACTAAGGCTAATAACTAGAATAATCCAGTAGTCATGAAGAGATTTCCCAGCTACAGGCAATCCCGTTATCTGGGCGCCCCACTTGGGATCTGTAGCCTGCCGTCGAGTAGGGCACATTTCCAGCACACTGTCATGTGTTACACCCTTCAGGCTACTTAAGGGTACATGCGTTTCCTGGACGATGTACCCACATGAATTCAACCCTTAATTTGCGTTCGAATAGCCTAGATGGTCTGCAGGGCTTGTGGCTGTGGAACAATCTCATTGTATCTTGCTAGTAATTAGGCCTGTGATAACCCTAGTTAGTTAAAGTATCAAGCCGTACTCATCGCTTGGCCATGAATAATTGGATGGAGTCTAACCCAGTCTAGTCTTGTCCTGATCCTGTACAAGATCGTTAGCATGACCTGAATGCTTGTGGTTACTTTATGGATAAATGGTGGGAAACCAAGTTCCGTTCAGATGAAGGGTTACAACCCCGATCCTTGTTTGGTTTACGGGTTGTAACTTGGTTATCTAAATAGTTCCAAGGTTATCTTATCCTATATCATCATAATTTTCCATATTTCTAGTCTTTTATTATATAATTATGTTTTGTGCTAATTGCTGGTTTTAGTTTTTAAGTGAAGCCTCCTTTGTGGCACTTGCTCTTTCTGGGATCTGACCCAGCTGGTTTTGTATGACTAGATACCGGAGCAACTCCAGAGGATCTCCCTACCTTCCAGCTAGATGGTGACCACCAGGCGTAACCCTGGCAACGAGTGGGCTTTATTTTGCTCTTCTACTCTATTGTAAAAATATTTTTTGAGGCGTTTAGCCGATGAGCACGTGTTAGCTCGATTGTACTTTACTTACTGTCTGCTGTCACTCCTCATGTCTCACTTTAACCAGAATTCATATATGACATTTATGTCACGAGGAGTCCGAGTGACTTCCTAACTTGACCATGTTTCTGACCTGATTACCTGTATACGTGCTGGTACATGTTCTAAGTGTGTATTGAGATACAATATTAGTATGCACTGTGGTGCCATTTAATGAGTGCACTGAGGTGTGACTCTACATGCCAAGTGATCGTTCGTGTTATATGTCAATACATGTGTACCTTCCAGTACAGTCATGGTAATTGGTCAGTAATAGTATCGTGGTATGTTGATTGTTGTTTGAAGCATTACACTAAGCATGGATCTAGATCGGGCCGATGTGGATTCATACTTAGGGTACGCGTACTATGGTACGACATATAGGAGGACGACCATGTGACCACGACATGTAATTCCATATCAAGATAGGGTTAATCTAAGAAACTCAAATTGGTAGATGCATTGGGTGGGAAGAATCTCGAGATCGTGCCATACTGGCCACCCCAGGTCCTGTCCTGACGTGTCGGGTTGGCCGCCACGGATACAGTTTCATCCGCCTATGGTGGATGACTATATCCGACTCTTACGTGCTATGTGTTATATGTTTTAGCACGGTGGCCTTACGGGGGACCGGTGCATAATCAAAGTGCTATGTGTATATGTATATTATATGGTTTGGCTAGCCCTGCTGGGTTGACACGATCTGAGGATTCCTATAATTTGTATTACTGAGATAATCCAGACAAATCATAGAAAGCCAGAGGATTGAATGGCCGCTTGTAAGCTGACTTGTTTGTGATATGTTTTCTTCTGTTAGCAACTGAGGAACATGGACTATCGTGGTGCATGGTCCAACCCATGTCCTTGTTTGGTTGTTGGGTTGGGCTATTGTGCTGCGATAGGCTATGGACCGAAGTCGCGATCAGAAGCCCTTCACCTGCCCATGGTTATAGGATATATCTTATCTCGGCACGATATTGGTACCGTTTGTCCTTGTTTGGTTGTAAGGGTGTCATATTGTCTCGATGATATGGTATAAGCCTATAACCCGTGAATCAAGTCTTATTTAACTCATTGGATTTATCTCAATCTTTTGTGCTCCCTTGTGGTACTTGCTATTCGGGGCCTGACCCCGCTGGTTTTGTTGGCCAGATCTCGTAGCAGCTCCAGAGGATCCAGCCTTCCACCCGAACAATGGTGCACACCAGGAGTATGGGCGCCAGGGACAGTGAGTGGGTTTCTTCTTTATTGCTCTGATATCTTCTATTTTGTACTTGGCGTTTAGCCACCGGTACCTGTTTAGCCGACAGATCTGGATATTTGTTTCCTTTTACATAATTGTAATTAAATCAGACTGCAGCTGACTACGGTTATGTACTATTGACTCTCGGTACTAGCTCATCTTTTTTGTAAAAGCTAGGCTCATGAATCATTTTGATGAAGCGTCGGGGACGCCTTACTTCTTTGTCTTATATGATCATTATTTACTGCTTCTTGTTTTGATTGATTGAGACATGGATGCTCTGTGGGACCATAGGAGACCTGATTGTAGCATGCACCCCCTAGTCTCTTGACATCCACGATCGTCCTATGACGTCTATATACCTCATACGGTGTAGCTGGCCTAGTCCGTCTCAATATTCCGGTACTGGGGCGTGATAAGGTTTTATTGGTGGCCCATGCAGGTCTGTTTTTCAGACTTGTGGGGTGTTGCGATTATAGGAGTCTCAATCAAAATATGTCCCCCTTGATCTCCTGATTCGTCTTCTCCTTCTCTCACCTTAATTGCTAACTTGATTATCATCCTCGATTCATTCCCGTCCTGTCTTTTGTTATCTTGTATCCTTTCTTTTAGGGTCACATCGTTCTCAGCTATTGGAGGAGTCAGCATGGGAGAGAATCCAGTAGATCAGGGACCAGTTGGAGATCAGCAAGGGGTAGCCCCTCTACCTGGACAGATTCACATCGAGAACGTTACCGAATATGAGCCAGTTGAGCCGCAGAGGCCAGAGGTTCCCATACCTCCAGTGATGTCGGTAGTTCCAGTAGCACTAGACGCACCGGCACTATTGCAGATTATCAGAGGGTTATTGGAGACCCAGCAACACCAGACGGCAGCCTAACAGCAACAGCAGACCCAGCAGCAAGAACAAAATGTATTACTGAATCAGGGGTTACAGCTAGCTCTTGAGAGGAGCGTCAGGAATGACTCGAGAGCGTCGGAAAGGTTTTGCCGACTTAATTCGAGGTGCTTTGATGGCACAGAGGACGCTATCACGGCGGATGCTTGGCTTCAGGATATTGAGGCCATATTGACGGCATCAAAGGTTCCAGCAGAAGAGAAGGTTGACCAAGTCAGATTATTGCTTCAGGATCTCGCCCGCGACTGGTGGGCATCAGAAGAGGTTGGAATGAGGCGTCCTGTTCCTTAGGATAGCTTCAATACTAGATTCAAGGCCAAGTACTTTGGCGTGGTAGCGCGGTATGAGCTACAGCAGAGGTTTATCAGTCTCAAGCAGGCTGGTAAGACGGTGGATGGTTATGCAGTGGAGTTCTGCAGGTTAAGTAGGTTTGCTCAGACGATGGTGGCGATAGAGCCAGAGAGAGCAATGAGGTTCTAGCAGGGACTTCACTTAGAGATTTTGCAGCTGGTCGAGGGACACGACTACCAGACATTCGATACAATATTGATGGCGGCTCGAAGGTACGAGCTTACAAGTCAAAGGTTATCAGCAAGGACTGGAGGCCAGAAGAGGTCGCATATGTAGAGTACGGGAGGAGAATGAGTAGTATCTCGGACGTTAGCACCAGCACCTGGCGTCCATATTTGTGATACAGCACCGATCACGACAGTTGTGACGGTACCAGTTCAACAGCAGCAACCGAGGCACCAGCAACGTCAGGAGGCACCAGTGGGTTGTACTTATTATGGTAAGAGAGGGCACACTCGAAAAGTGTATCGGTTAGCGAATGGGCAGTGCTTGAGATGTGGGGGTTCAGACCATCGTATAACTACGTGCCCAGAGATACAGAGGCCAGGAGGGCCAGCTCAACAGTTTTCGGCGTTGCCAGTTCCAGAGGTAGCACCGTATCAAGGGCCAGCACTATCAGTGAGGCCACTAGTCCAGTGCCCATTACTGACGCAAGCTCAGATGTACCGACAAGTACAACATCAGGTAGGACCGTATCAGGTTGGACAACAGAGGCCACAACAGCAGGGCCAGGGAAGACAGCAGCATGGAGTCCAACAGGGGCAGAGGCAAATAGAATTTAGAGTATTAGAGCAGAGGTTGGCTGAAGGCGGTCAGATTGTGGGTAAGTTTTGAGTATTATTCATTATAATTCCTTGAGTTTTATATTCGAAAAGTGAAAGCGACTTTCTCGTCTCACTCATCTGCTCTCGTATCATGTGATACGTGATATTCATCATGTGTCTTGATTACGAGAGTACGTCCTGGGCAGAGTCTCGTTCTTGATTTAGTCATTGGTACTGACTTATCTCAAGCGTTGACCCTTGTCCACTTTGGGTGTCAGTGTAGGACCTCGAGGATGAATTCCTACCTGACTTGAGAGGCATATTTTATTCGTATGTCTCCGATCATTTCCTTCTAGGGTATGATTATTGTTTGTGCTCTTACTTAATTATTCTTGCTTTCTTAAACTGTTCATGTGCCATGTGTTGTTTGATAATTGTGCTTGCTATATGTCATGAGTGTATTTCGTGATCTGAGAGCATGCTCGACTAGCCTTATCGAAATTCCGAGGACGGAATTTTTCTAAGGAGGGTAGAGATGTCACTCCCCATTCCCGGAATACGTAAATTTTTGATTTTTCTGTATATGGTATCTGGCACCTATATCTTGATTGTATATATCATGTATTTGTAACTGGCCATGGCATGAAACAGTATCTCGTCACGGATTAGTGTGCCACCCCTTGTCCTTGTCTGGTTGTAGGCGTGGTTCACTGTTTCAATGATAGAATTTCTGAACCATGTTGTGGTTAGAATTTTATTTAATTAATTTAATTAGTTGTATCATGTAGCAATTAACATGTCATTAGTCACATGGTTAAGAGCATGCTTTAGCTTAGGGTTTCTTTGAGTCAACCCAACCCATATATATATTCTCTTCCACACTCTCTCTCCTCATTCACTCTTTCATTTATTTTGCTCAAACAATATTTAGGCAAGTACATCTTGCACCAAATGGAGAGATTCTTGCATTTTTTATTTCTTGATTTTTCTTAGATATTATTTGTCTATATTATTCTTCTCTTCATTCTATACAAGTTTAGTTCTTGGAGTTTTTGATTTTAATGGCTAGTTTGGTGTAGATCTAAGTTTCTATAACTAGGGTTTTATGGATTTCCATGGTTTTGATCTATCAAACTTGGTTGTTTTCGAAAAACTAATGGTCCTATGTTGTAGGGAATTCAATTCTACCCAATTTTGACATTTGAAAAGTTAGATTTCGACTTGTTTTGAGGAAGTTATGGCCAAAACAATATTTGGACATTTTCTATGTCATCTGCCCTAGTTTTGGTAGGGACGATGAATAGTGCTGCAGCCGTATGAGATGAATAGTGCCGCAGCCGCATGAGATAAATAGTGCCGCAGTTATGAATAGTGCCGCAGCTGCATGATATAAATAGTGCCACAGCCGCAGGAATGAATAGTGCCGCAGCCGCATGGAATGAATAGTACCGCAGCCGCATATGATGAATAGTACCATAGGATGAATAGTGCCACATGGCTTGAATAGTGCCGCATAGTGCTTATTTTGGCTGTTTTATGTCCTATTTGACTGATTTGTGGCCAGAATTTCTCCCAACTCCCAACATGAAAGTTGTAGATCTTTGTATTGGCTTCAAGGGTCCTCATGTCTCACTTTAACCATAATTCATATGTGACTTTTATGTCACGAGGAGTCCGAGTGACTTCCTGAATTGACCATATTCCTGACCTGATTACCTGTATACGTGCTGGTACATGTTCTAAGTGTGTATTGAGATACAATATTAGTATGCACTGCGGTGCCATTTAATGAGTGCACTGAGGTGTGACTCTACATGCCAAGTGATCGTTCATGTTATATGTCAATATATGTGTACCTTCCAGTACAGTCATGGTAATTGGTCAGTAATAGTGTCGTGGTATATTGATTGTTGTTTGAAGCATTACACTAAGCATGGATCTAGATCGGGCCGATGTGGATTCATACTAAGGGTACGCATACTATGGTACGACATATAGGAGGATGACCATGTGACCACGACATGTAATTCCATATCAAGATAGGGTTAATCTAAGAAACTCAAATTGGTAGATGCATTGGGTGGGAAGAATCTCGAGATCGTGCCATACTGGCCACCCCAGGTCCTGTCCTGACGTGTCGGGTTGGCCGCCACGGATACAGTTTCATCCGTCTATAGTGATGACTATATCCGACTCCTACATGCTATGTGTTATATGTTTTAGCACAGTGGCCTTACGGGAGACCGATGCATAATCAAAGTGCTATGTGTATATGTATATTATATGGTTTGACTAGCCCTGCTGGGTTGACATGATCTGAGGATTCCTATAATTTGTATTACTGAGATAATCCAGACAAATCATAGAAAGCCGGAGGATTGAATGGCCGCTTGTAAGCTGACTTGTTTGTGATATGTTTTCTTCTGTTAGCAACTGAGGAACATGGAGTATCGTAGTACGAGGTCCTACCCATGTCCTTGTTTGGTTGTTGGGTTGGGCTATTGTGCTGCGATAGGCTATGGACCGAAGTCGTGATCAGAAGCCCTTCACCTGTCCATGGTTATAGGATATATCTTATCTCGGCACGATATTGGCACCGTTTGTCCTTGTTTGGTTGTAAGGGTGTCGTATTGTCTCGATGATATGGTATTAGTCTATAACTCGTGAATCAGGTCTTATTTAACTCATTAGATTTATCTCACTCTTTTGTGCTCCCTTATGGTACTTGCTATTCGGGGCCTGACACCGCTGGTTTTGTTTGGCCAGATCTCGTAGCAGCTCCAGAGGATCCAGCCTTCCACCCGAACAATGGTGCACACTAGGAGTATGGGCGCCAGGGACCATGAGTGGGTTTCTTCTTTACTGCTCTGATATCTTCTATTTTGTACTTGGCGTTTAGCCACCGGTACCTGTTTAGCCAGCAGTTCTGGACATTAGTTTCCTTTTACATAATTGTAATTAATTCAGACTGCAGCTGACTACGGTTATGTACTATTGACTCTCGGTACTAGCTTATCTTTTTGTAAAAGCTAGGCTCATGAATCATTTTGATGAAGCGTCGGGGACTCCTTACTGCTTTGTCTTATATGATCATTATTTACTGCTTCTTATTTTGATTGATTGAGACATAGATGCTCTGTGGGACCATAGGAGACCTGATTGTAGCATGCACCCCTAGTCTCTTGACAGCCACGATCGTCGTATGACGTCTATATACCTCATACGGTGTAGCTGGCCTAGTCCGTCTCAGTATTTCGGTACTGGGGTGTGACATCTGCCTACGGGCTGTAGCATGATGAACAAATCCTAGGGTTGATCATGTATGACTGAAACTCTTGCTAGTCTTCATATTTTGTATGACTAGCTTCATGATCATCCAAATATGTAATGTATGGGACGCCTTACTATTATATATTTGGTGCTCTAACATCTTGTAACTGTTATTACTTGCTTGAGATTGAGACAATAGGCTTGTTCATGACCATAAAAGACTGATGGCTTGTAGTTAAACCCTCATGTATCTAGACAGCCGTGACCGTATGGCGAGGTGGGTTGCACTTCAATATATGTAGCTGGCTATGTCCGCCCCCGCTCTCCAGTATTTTGGTTATGGGGCGTTACACTACCCTCCTTCGATACAACCCTCTATTATAAACTTAAAATCATACCATACTCAAGATTATACCATCTAACAGAAATCGCCCCAAGTTTAAATTGAATCCAATCTCCTCAATATATCTTGCATAATCTCCTTAAATTTCTCTAATATTTATCCTCAATATATCATGGCCCATATTCCTTTAACTAAATTTCTCGATATATAATCAACCATAATTTCTACCCACCTTTGATTACATCAATCACAAAATTTTCATTCATCATCATCTTTTTTTTGCTCATAATCGTAAGTACTTACTCTATAGAATCCACAAGTTCAATCCTCAATAAAATTTATAGTCACATCTTCCTAGTCAAACTTGTTTAAACTATAACCTCATTAATCATCCTGTATACACTCATTCAAATCTGCAGGTGTCAATGATTTATCGACCAACTTTAATAACTTCATCAGTATTCCTAACTATTATTTTATCACAAATAAATCAGTTTGTGAGGATGTCTACCCACCTTCCCTTACACTACTCTATCAAATACAAAATGTCATATCTATGTCTATTAGTTGTTATCCTGCAATAAACTTCAATACTACAATATATCTATGGCTTATAACATTCATCATACTCCTCCTCAAGGCATTCAAAAATCATAACAAGCAAGTACTTTGGCAATTACCTAAGAGACACTTATTTCTAACCATTTTCCTAACTTTGGATAACCATAAAATATTACCAAAGTACGAGTATTCGTCACTCCGGAAGAATGAGGTACGAAGAACAAGGATAGTGATGGCAAGAAAGAATAAGTGAATACAAATATGAAGGTCAAAGAAGATAATTGAATTCAATGAGAGTTTTCAAAACAGTTGTGGATTGAGATTCCTATCAAGTTTAATCCTTACGCAGGCTCGCTCGGTACAGTAACATAACAGAAATGATAAGCTTTGACTTGTATGGGCCACCAAAAAAAATTTCACGATCTGCACCTGCTTTTTGGGATGCGAGCACGTGCGCAAGCCATCTACGTATCAAGCAGACTCCAGCCCAACTCGAATACGTATACGCTGTCCAGAATAGGGTATCATGTCTAATATGGTAAGTTAAACTGTATCTCAATCCACAAGAAGAATATACAATAAGAATGAATATTATGGTTCATGGTCTATAGCCCACGAGCATATATGTCCGATTAGACTCCAAAGAAATAACATGGGTCTATAAAGCTAGGCTAATAAGCAGAGTGCTAATAACGGATGTGAATATGTAATCATAAAAGATACCTGAGTCTGAAGTAATCCACTACCATCATGATCGGCTAACTAACTCCGTGCAATCAACTACCTAAAGAGATCATCAGCTCCTCAGGAGACTAGCAAGATACATAAAACATGACTATCTAACAATTTATCATGCATGAAGAAAATCTAAGATATAAGCAGAAAAAGATTAAGCAATACCGATACACGAATATATGAACAACTACGCATAAATGAACTGCTGGAAGAAACAAGTGAACACATGTGAAGAGATCAACGGATAACCAAACCCTCGCCCCTAGTGTGGACTCACAGGTTTGGAACAAATCACTAACCCTCGCCACTAGTGTGGACTCGCAGGTTAGTTCAAGGCAATCACCCTCGCCCCTAGTGTGGACTCGCAGGTGATTTCAAACAGTCAACCCTCGTCCCTAGTATAGACTCGCAGGTTAAGAATAAATGAAAATGGGAATAGCAGTTCAGTTATGACACACTCGTTCTATGACATGATACGAATCAGTTAAGGTACATGTGAGAACAAATTATAACGCCCATAGTTCGTATTATATATTTTGGTATACGTGTATGAAATCTCGACCCGTAATTAGACTTGTCTTTCTTAGCTTGATCCTGGTTTAATCTTGCCTTAGCTTATTTTGGGTTCATCCTGGTTCGACTTGTCTTGACTGGCTAGTCTTGGGTTTTGCATTGGCATGGATTAGTTAGCACTTCATGGTTCTGGCATGCATTGGGTTCGGTTGGGTTCGGCTTGGTTGGGCTCGGTTTGGGTTGATATGCAAACTCCTACCTACCACCATCCCCCATTTATTAACCCAACCACCATTCTCTCTCTTCATTCATTACTCATTTACTCCTCTTCTCTTTTTCTTCCTCATCTCCTTCTCCATCCACACCACTATAGGCAAGTGCAACTTGCTATTACAAGAGAACACCATGCTTTTATGGATCATTTAGCTTCTTTGCCTGATTTTAAACTACTTTAGAACTTGGCTTTTCTCATTTTGATGCATAGATTTTGGTAGATCTAGGTTTTAGCATTCTTTCATTTTTATGGTTTTGATCTACTAAACTGGCTTGTTTTCTAAAGCTGAGAGTTCTATGTAGAAGGCATTATGATGTTACGCAAGTTTGGTTTTGGAGTGGTTGGATTTCACCGAGACTTGACCGAGATGAGGTTTTCTTGAGCTCTTGAGCTTTTACGCCTGCTTGTCTTGGCCTTGGGGAGAAGATGAAGTTTTACGCACACGTTCTTACGTGCTAACGTAGCTTTTAGTTTTTATACACACGTTTTACGTTCCCGCGTATTATTTACCGCTTTACGCACACGCATTTGCGTGCCAGCGTAATCGCTTCTATACCGAGTTCATTCGAACTCTACGCAGGGGCTACTCTGCTTGGGTGGAGAGCTTGCCCGCATAGAGCTCAACTCGCGTAGTGCGTTTGCTCACGTAGAGCGTTTGCTCGCGTAGAATCCTGCTTGCATGTACTCTTGCTCGCGTAGAGTGTTTGCCTGCGTAGAGCTCTGCTCACGTAGAGCACTTGCCCGCGTAGAGCTCCGCTCGTGTAGAGCGTTTGCTCGCGTAGAGCGCTTGCTTGCGTAGAGCGCTTGCTCGCGTAGAATCCTGCTTGTATGCACTCTTGCTCGCATAGAGCTCCGCTCGCGTAGAGCGTTTGCACGCGTAGAGGTCTGCTCGCGTAGAGCAATTGCTCGCGTAGAACCCTGCTTGCATGCACTCTTGCTCGCTTAGAGCTGCCTATCCTTAGGTCTTGCCCGTGTAGAGCCGTTTTACGCTTGGGGTCTATTTGGCTTAGCATACTCTTGCTCGCGTAGAGACCTTGAGTCAATATGGCGTACCCCATTGCCCTTTTATATTCTTACGCCTTTTTGTCATAAACTTGATAATCACGAATTGATTGACATGACTGGACTGATAATTGTACATGGTACAGTATAACAAGTGAATTGACATGACATAACATGACATGACTTGACAAGACATGACAAGTAAGCCTGATGGGAACTATTGAATGCTGTTGCGATGGCTAGCATGACATAACAAGAATGATTGGCCTGGACACCGTAGACGATTATGTTTGTACATATGAACTAATACTGTCTCACATCATGTCTAGGACAGGGACCCCTGAGTACCACTGTCAGGAGTTTCTGCTGAAATTGACTAAGGCTAATAACTAGAATAACCCAGTAGTCATGAAGAGATTTCCCAGCTATAGGCAATCCCGTATCTGGACGTGCAAGTGGGCTTGTAGCCCGCCGACGAGTAGGGCACATTTTCAGCACACTGTTATGTGTTGCACCTTTCATGAACGGATATTCGACCTGGATAACCTGGATGGTCAGCTTGTGGTTGTTGGAATATCTCATTACATCTTGCTAGTAACTAGGCCTGTGATAACCCTAGCTAGTTAAAGCATCAAGCCATACTTATTGCTTTGCCATGATTGATTGAATGGAGTCTAACTCAGTCTAGTCTTGTCCTGATCCTGTACAAGGTTGTTGCATGACCTGATTGCTTGTGTTTTATTTTATCAATAAATGGTAGAAACCAAGTGCTATTCAGACGAAGGGTTACAACCCCGGTCCTTGTTTGGTTAAAGGGTTGTAACCTGGCTATCTAAATAGTCCCATGGTTATCGTATCGTATATCCTCATGATTTTTTATTATATATCTCCAGTTTTAACATGTTATTATGTTTTATGCTAATTGCTGGTTTTAGTTCTTAAGTGAAGCCTCCTTTGTGGTACTTGCTCTTTCTGGGATCTGACCCAGCTGGTTTTGTATGGCCAGATACCAGAGTAGCTCCAGAGGATCTCCCTACCTTCCAACCAGATGGTGACCACCAGGCGTAACCAAGGCAACGAGTGGGTTTTATTTTGCTCTCCCAATCTATTGTAAAAATATTCTTTTGAGGCGTTTAGCCGACGAGCACGTGTTAGCTCGTATTGCACTTTACTTATGGTCTGCCTACGGGCTGTAGCATGATTAACTAATCCTAGGGTTGATCATGTATGACTGAAACTCTTGCTAGTCTTCACATTTTGTACGACTAGCTTCATGATCATCCAAATATGTAATGTATATGCATATAACTAAGATGTTGATCTAGGACACTATGCACTGGATTCACACTGATATATCCCCCATGAACTTGCTGTCACATAGGTACTCCATAAACCCACACACATACACATTTACATTTAAAACTGAAATCTGAACACTTGAACACCTGAACACATTACTGCTGTCTCACACGACACCCTGACACTACACTTTACAAAATCTGAGAAAAGATTAGGAATTGGATTTTGATTCACATTTACAACCTGAAAATTATACACTGTTTTCCCTCCCTGAGATTAAAACTTAGTTGATTGATTGAATGTAAAAAAAAGAAAAAAGAAAACCTGAGACACTGTTGAGAAGATTGAATAAATTGCACTGAGTTTGTTTACTTATGTATTGGCCTAATTATAGGCTGTTTGTTATCAATACATTGCAATGCAAGTTCCTTTCAACTCTTCCTTGCTAGTTTTTGCATCAAACTGAGATTTTCCCTTAATATCACAAACCTGGGAATGGGGTTCCAGTGATTGTTATAAACTATCATGTTTGATTGAGATTTTGTGTTATCTAGCCTATTAAAACTGTCAATTGATTTTCTATTGGGTTCCCTGTTAAATTAGTAACTGTTGGTTTAATAGGATTTTGTTATTGATTTCCTTTCTTAAAGCTAAATTTGAATGTTATTGACAAATAGATTCAGTGGATGTTTGGAGCTTTGGAACTGACAGTTTTGAAACTGTAATTTGCTATGTATCTTTACTGTCATTGAAATTCCTGAACACCCTATATCACTCACTGTTCCAGGATTTACACACGCACAGTTTTCTAAATGGACACACACATGCTTCCATATCACACACTCTATTGACACTTTGCTACACACACAGGAACATTCTCATGTCACTCTCATGTCACACACACACACACTTGTACACAAGCACATGAATTCCCTCTACCTATCACTCTAGGTATACATGTATATATATATACATAAAAAAAAAAAAAAATATATATATATATATATATATATATATATATATATATATATATATATGTGATGCACATATTCATGTAGCCTATATAGTTATAATATGTGTACTATATTATTTTATCTAGATATATAAATATTGTGTATATATAAATATGTGGTTGGTATATAGGTACTATAGTCTATGGGCCTATAGCCTAGGGCTCATTACCTATGAGTGTGGCTTGAATGCCAGTATAGGGTGTAGTTAGCTTGTATAGCCTAGAAATGGTGTGTGCTTGCTAGAATAGACTAGTTAGGCCTAGTGAGACTTGTCTGGCTTAGGTTTGACCTAGTTGACCTCGTTTGACTAGTATAGTTGACTGGAGTTGACCAAGTGTCGACTTTAGCCTAGTTTGACCTAGACAGCATGTAGATGCATTGTAGAATACGTTTATCATCCCATGTATACATCTTGACTTGTGTTGCTCTAACTAGGAGTCAGGTACCTCATCTCGGACAATACATTTACTTCAGACATTCAGATACCAGGCGAATACATTCTCTGATCGTTTCATAACTTGCTTAGAACTATATTCCTGCTCTAGTTTACCTTATTTGATGTTGTCACGATATTATCACGGATGGGTACTATATGGATCCTTTCATTCGATGTTATCCCCCTCGGGAGCATCGGATACATCATGTCGTGTGTTTCATATACATCGTGTATTTCTCGCTCTCATGTTATTCACGTTTCTCACGTGCTTCATGCTCGTTCGTGCTCGCTCGTGTACTCTCATGTGCTATCATGTTTGGTCATGTTTTTCATATATTTTATGTATAACCTATACTTCATGTGTATCCTTCATGGGCCTTCATGTGGAATTCGTGTGCACTCAGTTTCTGAGCCCTCATGTATTCTTCATGTACACCCATCTATGGGCTTCATGTGAAAATCATGTACGTAACATAACTTGTCTGGATCTTTGTGTATTGATTGGGGTATGGAGGAGTATAAATAGTCATGTGAACAATTCTAAAGTATTATAGCCATGTACGCCTCTTTAGTATAGTCATGTGCAAATTAAGCCGTTCACATGTCGACTTTGTACTCTAAATCACTAGTCACTGGTAGCTCTCTACTTATAGTAGATATTTCTATTACAGTTCTTTCTCTGTCTACATTATGTACTTTCTTTCAGTTTCACGTATCGTACTCTCTTGCATGTTTATATTCTCTAACCTGTTATGATCTGTGTGAGATATATTGTGCTCGCTCTCGTCCCGACTGGACCTGTTAAAAATTTAACAGAGGATGATGAGGAACCCTGCACCCCTTACCTTAGAGCTTGCCTAGACGACACTCGCGACCTGGACCCCTTGGGAGGTTCAGACAGCTGCTGAGGATGATACCCATGCTTAGTATAGATAGCTTAGGCTGTTCTTCTTTTCATGATTAGTTGTTGTCCTTGTTTTCAGAGTTGTATATTTAGAGATGTTGAGACTGGTAGTTGTTAACTTTGTTATTCATTCTGCTGTACCTCAGTTGAGGATTTCTTTATCTATTTCATCGTACCATATTCTATCTCTAGATTGTGATTGAGTTGTACCTCTGTGTTGGCCTCCTTATGGAGAGTATTTCATGTTATGTTAGTTATAGTTCATGACCTAGAACAGCGTTCTACCGCCGATACTGCGGCGTAAGCTGGACGCAGTTACGTACTCGTACCCTCGCGGTGGGTGTGGGTCGTGACACGGGACGCCTTACTATTGTATATTTGATGCTCTAACATCTTGTAACTGCTATTCCTTGCATGAGATTGAGACAATAGGCTTGTTCATGACCATAAGAGACTGATGGCTTGTAGTTAAACCCTCATGTATCTAGACAGCCGTGACCGTATAGCAAGGTGGATTCCATTTCAATATACGTAGCTGGCTATGTATGCCCCCGCTCTCCAGTATTCTGGTTCTGGGGCGTTACACAAATTCGGTATGAACTACAATATCGAACCATGAACAATGATGATATGAACGAGACAACTAAATTAATATGCATAATATGAAGGAACACATATCACCAATCAATGAAAGAAACTAGTAATGACATGTAACAAAGAAGAAACATATAAGCATGTAAATAAACTGTAAAAAAAAGGCAAGGTATACTTGCCTGATGGTAGCACGTAGAACCAACACTATCTAGTCAATCGACGAGCCACAAAATTCAAACTCTCACAATAGTCTCTAGAGGCTGAAACATATATTACCAATATGTTCAGAATAGTCAAATTAGCTAGGATAGCCTACCTATAAGTCCAATTCTGGATACATGGGCAAAACGATAATTTTGGATCAAAACGATGTCCGTCGTTGGACCCGCTTTGCACCAAAAAGCGTGCCAGTATCTACGATCTCTAAAGTCATCAAACTACATGTATACGGGTCCTATTTGGTGATACGAACCTAATCGTATGTCCAAAGTTAGATTCTGGTGGGTCGAGCACAAATTCGCCCGTTGGGTCGGGTTGCGGGCCCGCCAAAACAGCGTTCCGGTCGACCTTCTCAGAATCGGACCAAACTTTGTATAAAGGACCAAAAAAATGATACGGTCCTATTGGCATAAGTTTTGTCTCAATATGACAAATATGCACAAAGTTATGGACTAGTTTGCAAAGGGGCCGATACGAGGTTTTTTGACGGATACGCTTCGATTTTGTCACGCACGCACAACGAAATCGAGTTCCGTCAAATCCTACACGTCGACAAAAGGCATACGTGCCTTTTGATGCTTATGGGTCGTGACTATGTCGCCCGGTTTGTCGGAGCGCATGCCGTATTGGGAGATTTTCTTAAAATTTATATTATTTTGAAAACTATTTTTGTTCAATTTAGAAGTCCGTTTTCTCGACAGATAGTCGATCAATTTACAATCTACGAAAGCGGTTCTAGAGTCCTATAGGTTGTCTTCTATTGTGTTCAGTTATATTCTTATGTTGCCCAATGGTTCGACCGAAATTGGCCTTCCAATATAGGGTGCTGGACTACGAAACTGTTCTATTTTCGAACAGTTATTCGCCAGTTTTGGCATCGATTTTTAACTCAATTTTGTTTCGAGTTAACTCGAAACTATCCATTGGGTTTGAAGAGATATAAGTTAGGTTTTTAAAGAACTAATTGGTTTAGAAATCAACGAAGAGGCGAGGGAGAAAACTTACTAGAAAATTGGGGTTCGGGTTGCCAATACTGCTGCTGTTTGTATTAAAATCCGACGCTGTTCGGCCGTCAAGACGGCGGTCTCTAACGTCGGGGTGGCACGCACGAATATAGGGAAGGGTGGCGAGGTCGTGGGGTGGCGCTGCATCAAGGGTTTGTCAAGATTAGGTTAGGGTTTTAGCTGCTTCCTCTCTCTTTATATGTATGGTTAGGGGCTCGGTCGCTGGTTTGGGGGATATCCAACTCGCGAGATATTGGCCCAATATCTCGTGAGTTGGCTTCTCATTTTCTTTTTCTTTTTCTTTTTCTTCTTCTTTTTCTATATATATATATATATATATATATATATATATATATATATATATATATATATATATATATATATATATATTTCCAGCACGTGCGAATATTTACATACTATATACATACTCACAGACACTCAACTATATTTAGTCTAAAATCCTAAAAATCTAGAAATATATTTTTATGAAAAATGTTTATAATATTATAAAATGAAGTAACAATTTAACATCAATGACACTTATATTTTATATATATAAAATAAATATTTAAAAAATATTTATTAGCCCATTAAAATAAAATACGAAATATTTACATATGTAATAAATGTACACCTATATGGACGTCTCTGGTTGCACTATATGTCTAAATGGCTTGGGTTTGGTTCAGGCCAAGTCCGGACTAAATTGGTACAACTGGATCTTCTAAAAGTCAAATAATATTAATAATAATTAATTAAATTATTTATAGGTGGTCTTCTCACAACTTAGCTTGGTTTTTCTAGTTTGGACACACTTATGGCTTGGCCTTCCCTACTATAGCTAAAACACTAGTCAAGGCACACAACTACATTATCCATGCTATGATTTCTTGTCATATTGTACTCCAAATCTCAATCATGACTAAGACCATCTATCGTAATAACTATTTAATTAAAATATTTATAAAATTCTAAAAATTCATCATTTAATTCAAATAAATATAAATAAAAAAATATTTTAAATTTTTTGGGAAGAGGGGTTACAATTATGGTGTTGATCTCTTTCTTTGACCGGTGTATTCGATCTTTTGTTTCGATTTACTATGATTACGTCCAGATCTACTTGAAAGGATGAAGCTTAAGCTCGTTCTCCCTCGACGTGGCTTCTTCGGACAGTTGCAATGATCTGTACTCGATTACTAAGATTATCCTCTTCATCTTATTTTTATTTCTTCTTCGATCTCCTTATTCTGATTTCATTTAGTCTTTATTGCGATTGGAGTTTCAATCGATCGATTTAAATCGAACCGAGCACGAATTATGTCCCCTTAGTCAATAGCATCTGTGTCTTGACTTTGACACAATTTTAGGTAAATGGGATATCTCTGTTTGATACGACTTTAGGTGCAGGACTCAATTTGGACACGGTGGCAGTAGGCTATGTATAGGATGGACATGGAGAACGTAGACACCAACTCGTGCGGGTGCCAACATATGCCTGTATGAAAACGATATTGTGTTAACTTGGTTTTTGCATCAAATATGTGTGAGGGATCGATGGCAACTCTAGAGGGGGTGAATAGAGTATAGCGGAAGTAAATATCCCCAATTAAAAATACTCATGTAATGTGAAGGTAGTTAATCACAACATTGTTTAAATAAACAAATAAGTCTGCAGTAGTGTAATAGAGAGCAACTCAAAGACAACAGTTTTATTCTGGTATCCCTATGAGAGGACTAGTCCATGTCCGAGAACTCTTGCTTGGAGTTAATCTACTATTTTTGAATAGTAGTTATACTATGCACTTTTATCCGAAAAGCACGTCGACTTCTTTACACTTCGTACTTTGATCAGAAGGACACAAACATACTTCAACTCTAAAAAAAATAACTTTGAAAACCAATCTTGTACAACTCAATCACTTTCAATCGAAAATGCACCGACACTTAGAAGAATAGGAGTTGTTTTGGAGATATGAAGATTGAAAGGCTTTATAGAAAAGAGAAGATGAAGAATGAAATTGATGATTGAAATGGAAAGTTTCTTCTCTATTTATAGTAATTTTTGGGACAGAGTTCGGGTAGAAGTCATATGCCATAACATTCAAAATTTTGAACGTTGGGTGCCAAAAGAATAGGTAGCCAATTTTGACCATATGGGTTTTTAGGAGCACCAAGTTCGGGCCGAGTTCGGGCTGAACTCGTACTGAGTTCCGTTTCCTGGATTTCAGAAAGTAATGTGGTAGATTTTAATTCAAGAGAGTTTGGTTTTGGTTAGAAAACATTGGAATTTGGATAGGCTAATTTGAGTGGAGGATTATGACTAGTTGCCAGTGCGATCCCACTCACATAAGTCCTAGACTCAATAAAAATAAAATACTGAATAAGTAAAGAAAATAACTCGGCTGATTCATAGCTTCCGAATTGATTTATACAGTCTTCTGAAGTCTTATATTTTATGTATCGGCTCAAAGTTTATGTTAATTATCGAAATCAAGTTGACTGTGACCAGATGGGTCAACAATCTTTTCCATTTTGATAATTGACAAAACTGTGACTGATACGAGAAATATGGAGTTCTTTGGTAGTAGAATCAGCAAGGTACAAGATGAAACATCTCGATGTAAAACAGCTCATGTGAAGTAGCTCCCCGTAATGAGAGCAACGTGAAACATTTTAGCAGTATCTAGCAAACATCTCAACATTTACTCAGAGCAACAAATATCAACAAATATTATCAGTAATAAATCAGCAAAAAATATTAACAACATTACGTATCAGTTTTCTCCCCCGTTGTCATTTAATCAAAATAGAGTAGAACACATGAAAGAACATAAAATATAAACTACTTGATAGATAACAACCAAAAAGAAAAATTGAGTAGGATAAAGTCCAAAAGACATAACTGTCTGAAACATAAATGTCTGAATACAAGCTGGCTTAGCAAAGCACAACTAAAATAAAAAAACATCACAACTAGAAACTAAAAACTAAAGCATCTGATCTCTGTATCAATAATCATCATCCTTATCATTAGCATCTCTAGTCGTTCTAGAAGGCTTACCAGTCTCAGCAGACCGGTTGAGATCATATCGAGCAGCAGCAGGATCAAAGTATCGATGTGCCTTTGGATCATCAATGTGATAACCAACAACTGAGGGTCACGGACCATAGGAGTAGGTCCATCGAGGTTATAAGCAAAGCTATATTGGTCAAAGCCTGAAACTACAGAGTAGTCCAAAAATTCATAGACCGAAACTGATCAATGACTGAAGTTTAGAAGGATTCAAGGGTGACTCCTGTGGATGGATAAGGTGGAGGATGACTGACTGATGGGTCAATGATAGGAGGTGGAGGTGGTATAGGAACAACTAGAGGTTCAATGCGATGATGCTTTTGAAGAGAAGTAGGTGGAGCATCATAAGGACAATTATCTAAGGATATATCAAAATACTCAAAGATGTAGGACATATACATCGCATAAAGAAGGTTACGCGATTTCTTGTGACACCGTTCCATAGCAGTAATAATAGTATTTGGTAAGCTAAATGGAATACCAAAGTGCAGATGAAATAAAGTCGAAAGTTCCAAATAAGTGATTTCATCAATGGAGGTTTATTTGGAATATTCATAGAAAATACGATGGAGATCATAAAGATTGCCATTCATATGATTAGGTCAAAGGCGACCATGAGGACGGGTACGTGGTGCACATAAAGAATCACGAAATGAATCTAAAGTCATGTTCTCCGAAAATTGAATTTTGGTGACGTCGATTAGGGCTTCTCCATCACTGGGAATATGAAGCATCAGACCTAGATCGTCAGCATCAATTCGATTTCTATCCTACTGACTCGAGATCGAAATGTTCTGTTTGTGACGAATAAATTGCAATAATATGTATCACATTTAAATAAATACAATAATGGGATTAAACCAAATCTTCCAGTCCAAGATGTTGAAACATCGATAAATATGACGAAAATAATATAAAGTTTAACGAATTTTCTGGAGAAATTGTCCTCTAATTGAAATCGTTAAACTACTCATTGGAAGCATCTAAAGATACGAAAACAAATTTATCGAACTCATTATTATCGGATAATGATGGACTAAATAGAGAAAATGATACTTTTTCTTGAAGATGAAGAAGCATTCCCAAATTTTTTCTTCTTTGACAATTTCGGTGCCAATAGAAAAATACAAGAAAAGTAGAGAGAGATACAAGAAATTGACAAATAGAGATGGAGGAGAATCCTGATGAACCTGGATCCAAACTTTTAGGGTTGTAAGAGCTTGGAGGAGGAAAATCTCAAAATCTAGGGTTAGGGTTTTTGTTTCTCGGGTGGCTACTGTTTGGGAGGAGGAAGATGATGAGGGTGTTTAAAATAAAAACAAAGTACCTAGTCAACTATTCTGGAAATAACCTACCCGAGTTTGGCCCAAGTTCGTATAGAGCTTGGTCCGAGCTCGGTTCCTTGCGTTCCTGAATATTGTTGGGTCTACTTTGATGCAGTTTTTACCATCTATACGAAATATATATGAAATTTTTGATTTGAAGAAATAATTTATATTAATTAACCTTCCTACATAAATTGTATTTAAATATTTTGGATTGGCTATAAGGGTCGGATCCCAGCTAGCAGTAGTCCGAAGATACTTGACACCGTATCGCTTCAGGATATTTATGCTTATGTGACAGAAGGGCCCTTTCAATTTATAACCAAAAATACTCTTTACAATTAATAAACTTAGGTTAAATAATAACTAATTATATAATCAACATCTAAAATTCCTAATTCTCTTCGTATAAAGTTAAAATGATCTTTTGCTAAAGGTTTAGTAAATATGTCAGCTAGTTGATGTTCTGTGTCAACAAATTCTAGACAAATGTCACCTTGCAGCACAAAAAAGTGGGCTTTTGGGCCGACACTATTAGGACCGTTAGTCTAAAACGTCCCAAAAATTAATATTGGGTACGACTATGCTTTTGGTGACAAAAAATAGTATTTTTTGGAAAAGATTGAAAAATAAAACTCTTATTTGGGAGTATTAAAATATTCTATCACAACTAAATCAAAGTACCGTCCCAAATAATCTCGGTGAGAATGCTGAATATTTGGCAGCTCATTACCAATTTTTGAAGAAATTTTTTCCTCTTCTAGCGGTTGGATCTCTCAACATAAATTCGATTGTACATCAACATAAATCCTCTAATCTTTCACTCAAAATAAAGTATTTACTTTATCAAAAAATAAAACATAAAGTTTTCCCTCTTTCCTACTCTTTCTCTCTACTGATCTGACACATCCATCACCTGCTCTTTCTCTCTCTCCATCTCCTGGATGTACCGTACGGTGCATTATGTTGAATTGATTGAATCAAAGAGGTATGGATCTGACCCGAGTAAGTATTCAAATGAGTTAAAAAAGTATTAATTGAGTTGGTTTTAATGTGCATATATCGAGTGGAGTCCCTTGCGATCGGAGTATCGCCTTGCGACGAGTTGAAGCGTGGGCACAATAGTTGAATTAGTCGGTTAGTACAAGTGTATGTGAAGTGCTCGTATGGCTAGCTTGAACGAGATGATCGTGCAGGGAAGTTAGGGTGTCGGGCCGCATCGGCTCGACGAAGCGATAGGTAGATTGACTTAAGGTGGGCGGGTTCAGACCCTTCTCTCCTACTCCTTTATGCCTAATAAAATACACCCTGATATGCTAGTGTTGCTATCGAGTTGGCGAGTGTGGCTCGAATCAAGTAAAGGTCTTAGTGTGTGTCAAACATTAAGATAGAACATTGAACAATCAACAATCGAGGCAACGTACATTAAGTACATGGGTCACGATAGGATATTGCTGGTAGAACATTGAAGGCAATATTGAGATATGCATCAAATGCATACTTAAAGAACATTGAACACTAGGCCTAGAACATTAAAAAGATGGCATTGAGTGTGCATTCGTGCATGGAGATTATGTGTCGGATTTAATAAGCAAATTAGACAAGTTGTGGTACAATGCCACGGAACTATCAAAATATTGAAGGGTATACTTCATGCATCGAAGTATTCAGTTATGGAACAATTGTTGCAGAACTACTATTATGTGAATAACTTGAGAATAGTTGGTTAATAGATGTCGTAGTTCAGGGCATTGTGCATCAATACGGATGTGTTGGGGCATAGTGCCGTTGAAACTTGAGATAGATTGAGTTGAGACGAATGATATATTGAGAACTTGAGATTGGTTGAAAATGATAACTTGTTTACTATTGTGCATATTGCATGGTCAATGGACTGGATAACCTGTGCACGGGTTTTGGTATCCCTCGAACGAGTTATGGCTGGGGCACCTGGATTGTTCGGCCTAGGAAAAATTGAGATTAGTATTCATAGTGCACTTCATTAGGACAGATTACGACCGACCACTGATGTGATAAGATACAATTCTAGTAAGTTTGGGGTCCTTCAAATGCTAGGCTAGCAACGCATACGGGAAGTGATCGTCGACTTACACGTTGAGATACAAGTCTATTACGGTGCAGAACGTTTCATATAAATAGGGCCGATAAACTTGAGATTAGAATTGGGTACAGGCACAGGTCCTGCCACCCTTGTGATTATGATTGTGTTGAGTTGGTGATATGAATGGCTATCGATATGCGGGCTTGGCGAATCGAGATGGAGATGTGCACGATCACTATGTTGAACAATATCATGTAGCTAATAATATTTGTCACAGGGACATGGTGATGGATACATTTATGATTCAATTGCTATCAATAATATGCTTTACTGCTTTGATCTTGCCATGAAAATGATCTAAGGCTAAATAGAAAGATCACATAATAAGATGCATGCTTCACAAAACTACTTGGTGTTGGTTTAGGCGAATGGGTCTTGATCGATATAACGGGAGGATAAGTACTGACCCCCCACCAGATTGCTTGTAGGTTCAGGAAATAGTCTGCTCATGGTGGAGCTTCACTTGGACGCATTAAGGCATGGAGTTCCTTAGCATTTTGAGATATGCGCCACACCGAATTCAACATGCAACATAAAGATGTTTCGGCCGGAGTCATTGGATGTGCTGTATAAGACATGATGTATAGAACAAGATCCTTTATGAGCTAAAGCGATCATAAGTGTTGTAAGCCAATTGTCATATTGAGTTGAGCTATTCAAGCCTCTGTAATCTACTTCATTATCAATAAAGAGATTCTTATTATATATTCTATTTCCTTTCTCTGTGAACGTTATCAATTTGAGATAAACACTAAGTGAACTTGTCATCTTGACTTGCACGAGCGCAACTCCAAGCTTGTGCGGCATCACGCCCCAGCGAGGATGATTAATTCGGGTAAAATCTAGCGAGGACGAGTGATTTCCCGGATCAGGACGTGACAAATTAGTATCATAGAGATTCCATCCTTTGGATCGTGAACGAATCTCTTTGACCCTGAGTTGCCTTCCCGCTATCAAATTTGATTGGCCCTAAGTTGTTTTTGCAACCACATGGCTCATGGATCTGCTCGATGCTATATTGGATGTTTCGTACAATAATTCTAAATACTTGAGTGTGTCTTGCTGTATGTGTTTAGAAAATTACGTGACGCTATCGAATAATGTTGCGAGTTGTTAGCTATATCAAATACAACGAATCGTACAATGTTATTGTGTCGGTGTGGCACATTGCGAGATGTTTGTTGCATCAGTACAACGAGTTGATATGGGATGATACATTTTTGTATGGTTATGCAAATGAATAGCGATGTGTTGAACGGATTTGAGTAATGACTTTGAGTATCGAGAATGAATCGTACACGAGTTGCAAGGAATGAGATTGAGAAATCGCGGAGCGATAGTCGCGAATTGAGTTGGTCGCTAAGTCGAATTTGAGTAGCAAATAAGTAAGTTGGCCGTGTTGAGTCGAGCTTGAGTAGGCGAACGTGTATGTTGGCCGAATGTTGAGTTGAGCTTTGAATAAGCGAATGTTGCGTGTGTGATCGCTATGATCACCGAGGCAAGATTGGATTGTAATAGATGTCGGACCAACGCTAGTATGTTGTAAGAGAAATGACTTGATTTTTGAGAGACGTATGCCATACCACTTATGCAATCGTGCATCGCGATATTTGTGTCAAGGGTGATAGGCTCGAATCCTGAGTGGTATATGTAATACCACTTAGTGATAGTTGTGTTGAACTGTTTGGTGACTTGCGATAGATTGCGTTGAGACAATTTGTGTATCATAATAAGTTTGTTCGCAAAGACGAGATAGTATTGAAACTCGAATGGGAATGATTCGATAGGAGTCGATACGAATATAACTCAACATGATTGGTTAGAACGATCAGGCGCGAACTCGCATCAATGGATGATAAGTCGAACGAGAATTCATTGAGTGTAAGATTGAACGATAGGCTAAGAAATAGCGAGAGAATTTTGTGTTGAGGAAATAATTGACTCGATAAAATTTGAGTTGAATTAGTGCGAAGACTTATTCGGAATGAGTTGATTAGATGCGAAGAGTCATGCGAACGAATTTGAGTTAGATGTGAAGAGTTGATAGAACGATTTGAAAGTTCAACTGGGGAATACGAAAATGGGTATAAGGAATTGAAAATCGTGTCGCTCGATGATGATAGTTAGCTACAATATGGATCTTGATGCATGTGAGACTTGATTCGTTTTCAAGTTCGGATGATAGTATTTCAATGAATTAGAATTTATGCGAAAGGAAGATGTTTAAGTTATGCACATCGACGATGGTATTGGGACATATCAAAGATGATACAATAACTTGAGGATACTCTGATCGAGTGAACAAAAATTATGTTGAGAATTTTTGTTAGATGAATAAGATGCAAGTTAAGTTGATGTCAGTTCAAACGATATGGTGATTACAACGAATGAAATTCATGCAAAAGGAAGATAGTACTCATCTAAAACGCAAAATAAGTTATGCAAGGTGATTGTTACGTAAACATACTTGAGGATATTGAAATGCATCGAGGAATCTGAGTGATATATTACTTGGATGGAAATGAAAGTGTCTTGATTGTTTGGATGATAACCACAAAGTTGATGTTCTTTCTTGTGCGAGCGCAACTCCAGCCTCGCACATGCGTTACATCGAATTAGCACGATCATTCTATAGGCACGTTGGCATGGTGATTCATGCTCAGCAGGGATGAACGAACTTACGGAAGATCAAGGCATGGCAATTAGATTTTTGACTTATGGTTTGATGCGAAAATAAATTCGAGGAGTGTTGCGATGAGCATAGAGTGTGTCATATATTAATCATGAATAGACTCGTAATCGAGGCAAAAAATTATTACTTGGTTAGCAATATAGTTAACGGTAGGGCATGAGTGTTTGAATGGTAGCGGCGTATTAGTTGCACGGGTAAGATGTGGCATTATGGATTGAAAGATTATGTCGGATTGCGTTGTCCCATAGGAATTGTTGAAAATTGATTTGGCTCCGAGATAGGATATAGCATGGTTCATAGTAACTGTCCCTTGTTGATGTTCTTTAATTGTCGAGCGTAGCTTCGAGGCAGCTGACCCTAGAAGACTTGACCGCCAAATCATTGTAAAATGTCGGAGACCGTAGGATGACCCTAATGAAGTCGCATAAGAAATTTGCGTCAAAGATAAATGATGTAGTGCATGTTGAAGATAAGTCTAGGCGGTCGAATATGTGTTTTAAGAATTGATAAAAAAAGCCTTGGGCTGGATTGATAGGGATGGACTTGACGATTGATCAAATAAGTACTCGAATGGTTTGCTAGCCGATGATCGGATAGATGTTAATGAACGTACTTAGCATATCGATACGGATAGATGATTACGAGAATCACATTGTATAAGAAAGTAAAAATAAGGGAACGACCCTAGGATTTGTGTCATAGATCGGATTTGTAACGATTAGGCTACGTGCTGAAAACACGATTGAGATTAGCAAGACGAATAAGTCGGGATTGGATTGAGAAATTTGATTGATAATTTCGTAGATCAAGAATAAAAATGAATATATCGTAAGAGACCTTGGGTCGAAAAAGATTGTTGACTTTGAGTACTATGGACTCAAGTTGACCTCTTGTGTTGGGAGAGATTGAGCAGGATGTTTGGATAAGTTATCTAGCGGGGGTAGCCCCAGACGCGATGCGTAGATAGTTTAAAGAATATAAGTCATGTCGGAATAGTTGTGTACGAAGCATAGTGCAAATTGTAGGTGAAGGAAAATTTGGATATGTTGGACTTAGTCTATGTCATTGAGGCGAGACTTCACAAAAGTTTGATAAAAATTTGAGCTATACGAGGGATAGAAAATGGTTAGCCGAGTAGGCGTTGCAGAGAATTGTTGCGATGGATGCGCAACGACTTGATGCAACGCATGCACTAGATGGCCGGCAAGAAACTTACGTAGTCGAATCTCGCTTTTGAATCATATTGTATACAAAGATGTTTGGGATGATCACATGTTAAGGATAGTGCATACAAGAAGGATATTGGGAATAGACACTAAGATGACCAAGTCGAGTACAAAGTGACTTGTGTTTGAGGATTAAAGTTGAGTTTGTTAGCTTTGCTCGAATTTTCTACCATTGTGCTTGGCTAAATACATATATTGTGGGACGCCTAAAATAGTGTACGATCCCAACTCGATGATATACCTAATTCAATTGAAATTGTAGAAGAATAAAGAAGTATTGAAGAAATCATACGAACGCTAGAGACGGAACCACGATCGTGTGTCGGTGATGAGTAAATCACATGGATTGAAAACTCGAGCGATCGAGAGAAATGCGTGGATTGAGTGTTGGCTTCGGTTCGAGGACGAACCTTGTTTTGAGTGGTATATTATGTAATGCCCCTCACCGCATGGTACATTACACTGAGTTGATTGAATCAAAGAGGTATGGATACCACTGAGTAAGTATTCAAATAAGTTGAATAAGTATTGATTAAGTTGGTTTCAATATATATCGAATGGAGTCCCTTGCGATTGGAGTATCGCCTTATGACGAGTTGAAGCATGGGTGCGATAGTTGAATCAGTCAGTTAGTACAAGTGTATGCGAATGCTCGTATGGTTAGCTCGGACGAGATGATCATGCAAGAAGTTAGGGTGTCGGGCCGCATGGCTCGGCGAAGCGATATACATATTGACTTAAGGTGGGCGGGTTCAGACCCTTCTCCCGTACTCCTTCATGCATAATAAAATACACCCAGATATGCTAGTATTGCTATCGAGTTAGCGAGCGTGGCTCGAATCAAGTAAAGGTCTGAGTGTGTGTCAAACATTAAGATAGAACATTAAACAATCAACAACTGAGGTGACATGCATCAAGTGCACTGGTCATGATAGGATATTGATGGTAGAACATTGAAGGCAATATTGAGATGTGCATCAAATGCATGACTCAAAGAATATTGAACACTAGGCCTAGAACATTGAAAATATGGCATTGAGCGTGCATCCGTGCATGGAGATTATGCGTGTTTAATAAGCGAATTGGACAAGTCGTGGTGCAATGCCACAGAACTATCGAAACATTGAAGGGTATACTTATGCGAATAACTTGAGAATAGTTGGTTAATAGATGTCATAGTTCAGGACATCGTGCATCAATACGGATGTGTTGGGGCATAGTGCCATTGGAACTTGAGATAGATTGGGTTGAGGAATATGATATATTGAGAACTTGAGATTGGTTGGAAATGATAACTTGTTTGTTGTTGCGTGTATAGCATGGACAATGGACTTGGATAACCTGTGCACGGGTTTTGGTATCCCTCAAACGAGTTATGGCTGAGGCACCGGGACCATTCGGCCTAGGAGGGAATTAAGATTAGTATTCGTGGTGCACTTCATTAGGACGGATTACGACCGGCCACTGATGTGATAAGCTACAATAGTAGTAAATTTGGGGTCCTTCGGATACTGAGCTAGCAACTCGTACGGCGAGCGATCGTTGGCTTACACGTTGAGATACCTCCATTACGGTACGGAACGTCGTAACCTTTTATATAGATAGGGCTGGTAAACTTGAGATTAGAATTGGGTGCAGATGCAGGTCCTGCCACCCTTATGATTGTGATTGTGTTGAGTTGGTGATATAAATGGCTATCGGCATACGGGCTTGGCGAATCGAGACGGAGATGTGCATGATCACTACGTTAATCAATATCATGTGGCTAACAATATTTATCGCAGGGATACGGTACTGGACTCATTTATGAATCAGTTGCTATCGATAATATGCTACTGCTTTGATCTTGCCATAAAACTGATCATAAGGCTAAATAGAAAGATCACATAATAAGATGCATGTTTCACGAAACTAATTAGTGTTGGTTTAGGCGAGTGAGTTTTGATTGGCAGGATGAGAGGAAAGTACTGACCCTCCACCAGATTGCTTGAAGGGTCAGGAAATGGTCTGCTCGTGGCAGAGCTTCACTTGGACGCATTGAGGCTGGAGTTCTTTAGCGTTTCGAGGTGTGTGCCGCACTGGGTTCGGCATGCAACATAAAGATGTTTCAGCCGAGTTTCATTGGATATGCTATAAAACATGATGTATGGAATAAGATCTTTTGTAAGCTAGAGAGATTATGATATTGTAAGCCAATTGGCATATTGAGTTGATCTATTCAAGACTTTGTAATATACTTCATTATCAATAAAGTGATTCTTATTATATATTTTATTTCCTTCTGCTGCAAACATCATCAATTTGAGATAAATACTAAGTGAACTGTCATCTTGTATTGCACAAGCGCAACTCTAGGCACGTGCGATATCACACCCCTGCGAGGATGATTGATTCGGGTGAAATCTAGCAAGGACGATTTCCCTGGTTAGAGCATGACATTGGAGAACCCCTTTCTCTTCGACCAAAGAGAACCATAGGAGACTGGGTTGTTAGAGCAACTACTGCTCTCTTTCTTTCTCTCTGACCATTGCTGCTAACCGATTCTCTTAACCGTAGGTGTTGTGGCTTGGAAGATCTTAGTTTGGGCAAGTAATTTAATTTCTTCGGAGAACTCTGATTAAATCTATATGTATATTTTCCAACCAAAATTTCAGAATTAGTTTTTTATCCCCAAATTTTGGTTGCATGTTATTTTGGTCGATTGTATGTTATTTTGCTTGGGATATCTCTCTAGTTGTCATGGCTGTTTTACACTATTTACACAAGCTATATGTTATTCTGTCTTAGATTATTTACCAAAAAGTATTACTTGTCAAAAAAGAGTCGAGAACGATATTTATTATTAAGTGCTGCATGCATGCATGATCTGTTATTTAGGTAATTATTTTTCTTTGTGGAGGACTTGGGTTTATTACGTGCTTCAGTTCATTGAAAAAATTATTTGGTAACAAATGTGGCAGGGGAGTAACATTTTAAGATTTTGCTTAGTTTATGATATGATACAAAATTTTTAGACACAAACTTCCTTTTTTATTTTTCTGTTGATTTTTGTACACCTTACTTTTTTGGAGTGCTTTTGTCAGTCCCCAGAAGCCAACTAAATTTAGGAGTGTCTGCTTTTTAGTCACATTTATAGAAGCATGAAAAAAGTGCAACGTCCATAAAGCGCAGGCAACACAAAAAGTTACTAACACCTGAAGAACAGAAAGCACAGAAAGCACAAGTGCATAAAGAAGATTCTTTATTTAGTCATGATTACATGAGTCTATTATAGATTCTTTATGATTACATATGAAGCTATCTACTTAGCATACAAAAACCACAATATAGCGTACAAAAGCGCACACTTGAAATGCGAAAATACAAAAGTGCAACACTAAAAGCACAGCGAACAAAGACGTCAGAGCGAATCACTTCCTCATCACAGCGAATCAGTTCCTCGTCAGAATGAACGCTTCCTCGTCTCAGCACAGGCACGTTACATGCTGCTCTGCTCTTCCAGCATAACGAAGGATGAGCACATCAAACACCCAAACCCAGTGTTCATCATTAATGACACTTGGCACTATTTTGAACCCAAGCTCAGTTAGTATACAGGGACAACTCTTCTCATGCACAACAACGTTCTTTTTGAAGACTGCTTCATCAAGCTTGCTACTTCTGTGAACAAAGAGTTCTGCAATCCTAGTCCCCGACTGGCATAAGTTTAGCCAAGCTCGCCAATAAGAAGACTCATCCAGGAGCAACATGTCTTTGACAGAATTAAGGTGCACGAATGAATTGGGCCTTTAACATGCCCCAATTTATAGGCAGAGTATGGTCCAACCCACATGCCAAGCAGTGGCTGTAAATCAAAAACCTCGAATTGATTGGATGAACCTTGTATTCCTCTTAATGAATCTCATTAATGAGATTTTTTGACTGAGTCTTTAGTCATTATTACTCAAAAAGTGGCAGCAGTTAAGAGGCTTTTGACTCATAAAAGCCCCAAAAGCGTAGCGCCTTAGAGACCCAAAAGCACAGTGCTCTAGAGCCCCATAAAGCGTAGGGTCATAGAGTCCCAAAAAGTATAGTGCCCTGAATGAAGCACTTACTTTGGGCCATCACTTCATCATTGATGGCACACTAACAAAACTGTCAACAGACAACAATTCGATTGACAACTATCAAATTGTCAGTTGTCAAAGCATAAGATGTCACGAAACAGATGTCAGATGTCAAATGTCAGTCAAAAGTATGGCCTCCAAAGCAACTTCAAAAAGTGCAGCCTTTATAAGGTCAAGAAGTTCAACCTTTATAGACTCCAGAAGTGCTGCCTCTATAGGCTTTAGAAGCACAGCTTCCATAGTTTCAGAAGCACAGTCTTGTAGATATTTTGGAGCGCAGCCCCTTCGATGCATAGTTCTATTCATAGCTTGGCACTTTTAAACGATACCACGTGGCTAGCAAGTCAACCATATCTCTTCAGATACAATCAAATCTAGTTTGTTCAAACCGCATCTCTTCAGATACAATCATATCTATTCTGATTTAACAAAATAAGATCATTGAGCAGTGTATACGACACGTATTATTGACTCAGTCATGTTGATAAACGGGTGTCAACCACAAGGATCTCAGTAACAAAAGAATTCCAACAACTGCTACATGTTAGCTCATCAGCAGCCCCACCAGTATAGTTACAACAGATTCTCCAAAAATCTCGTACCTGCAGCGCTCCTGCGTGCCAAACACCCCTTTGCACATCGCACGTGTGCCTACATATAAATAGAAGAAGTCTTCCTTCATTCAGATCTTCGACTGCTTCTTGATCGACAAACCCAGATCACCACTCACTGGCATTCAGAGAGTCAGAACAAGTTCGTCTCGTCGTTAGATCCTCAACAGAGTAAAGGAACTACTACAGTGTTCGATCGCCATTGTCACACTTTTCCAGAATCAAAAGTGTACTTAGATCTCTTATTTAGGAATATCTTGTACTCTTCTTAGTTTGTAATACAAAAGTTCTTCAACTTTTTGTTTATGGCAAACAAAATAGCGACTCTGCTGGAGACTTCCTTCTCCTCTAACGAGAAGGTCATGACGCAATTGACAACAACCTGTTGGGATCCTCTCACAAGATGCTGGTCGTATGTTTCGATCAGTAAGCTTTTGAGGATCTCCTCTTGAAGGTAACTCGAGTCCTTCGAAGCGGCTAGCAAAGCCGAAGAAGACTCGACGCACTTAGGAGCCCAAGATTATTGTGCCAAGCAGCAACACTAAAGGGGAGGTGGCCCGAGCTTCTCAAAAATCAAGCGCGCTCCAGGCGCCTGTACTTCCATGTTGCGACCTCTCAGTCGGCTCCAGTTGCTGAGAAGTCAACAAAGACGATCGTTCCCAGACTGCGTGCCAGACGAAGGTGTAGCGCACGAAGATAGCCATGTAGCAAAGTTCTTCTATCTTTGACAGAATTGCCTACCCCCTGGGTAAGGCTAGTTGGATTCTGAATACTACGCACCTTCAAGGGATAGTACAAAAAAGTCTAAGGTAGCACGCGCCTGTGCCATCAACGACTATGCCAACAGTTAGCCGAAAGCATGTGAGATAGTAATGCACAGAGCTACGACAAGTTTACAAAACTGATTCAGGTGCTCTGACGCCTCGAACGACACAATTTCTAAAGTCCCCCTGTCACTTAGGTGCTCATGCACAGGAACCAAGCCAGGGGCAACCTTTGTGGTGATAAACTCATACAAGCAGTATAGCTGCGAGCATAAAGTGGGTCTGTCTTGCAAGCAATCTTCTTCTCATGACCTAAGTATGCCTCATGCGCAAAAATTGAATCGAGCGCATTCCTTATATTTTTACTCATGCTCACAGTGTGGCTGCACGCGCGAAGTGAGCGTAGATGTAAACACCTCGCCCTATGACATGTTGATGTGATTTCTCACAAGCACAAGGCATGGGAGGCTCATGTTATGTATAATATGCCCACCTTAGGGCACACTTGTGCTAACATAGTCATCAACTGCTGCTGTAACCAAATATCAGTATCTTCTCAAGAAGGAAGTCGGTTTTCCAATAGCTGCGACCGTCGGCACTGATTCGACAAAGACTCGGCAAGAGGGTGCCGATTGAGGACGAAAATAATTGTTGATTGCCCCAATGCTACATGGAATCACCTTCCCTCAAGAAGACTTCTAAGAATCCTCCCGTCTCGGTTAGTGGGTCTAAATCGAAAAGCCGACCTCAAGGCAGCAAGCTGGCAGTGACCAGCACGGGTGTGTTCCAACACACTCGCACCAAAAACAAGTCCTCATTACAGGGGACTATCGTTCCGACGACAACATAAGCTGGGGGTAGCCAAGCCCCTACAATCCATGACAACCCATCATTCTAACCAAATGAAGGTTTGTACGGGACTGACACACGCTTCCGGGGGTGCAAGCTATCAACAAACTGGGGGTAGCAACTACTTTGAATCTGAATATGACCTCAACTTGCCTATCTTCCCCCAGGAAGGCAAAGTCCAAGGGTCTGAGCCAGAAAGCAACATATTGACCGTGCCATCTACTTCCTACCACTTGATGTCGGTGTACATGATAGGGAGTGACAATGCAGGCAGCGAAGGGTCAAACCATCTGCATCACATAGAGGCCTTCGAAACAGGCCTCAATACATTGATTGAATCCTTGCAAGCCTTGACCTCTGTGGTCTTGGAACTCAAGGACAGGTTGGTACCTCGTACCTCTACTCCCGTAAATCAAGACCCGGGGACAAACGGGGAATCTAATACACCTTTTTATGTGCCAACCGCTATTGAGAACCATGTACTGTTGCGGTCATCTAGTCCGCCAATGTCGAAAGATATACAATTGGTCTCAAAGATCTATACGCTCGCTTTGACGCTGGAGACAACGCGAGTCACTCTAAAAGTTGGGGATTTGACATCCGTATCCTCTTGAGTGGGATAATGTGTTGTACCCTCCCAAGTACAAACCTCAGATGCTTACACCTTTCGATGGAAAAGAGTCTTCCTGTTGATACTTGAGGTATTTTGCCTCTGCAATGGGGCATCTACCAAAAGACGATGCTTACTCACGAATTATTCGTTGGGGCATTTAGGGGTAGTGTACGAGTGGTTCTGTAGTCTCCCGACATTGCATATTGTCCTTCGGCAATTTAAGCGACTCTTCCTCTCTCGAATTTATGAGGACAGAATGGATATGACGATGTCCTCCCTCATGAACATTGTCCAGAAAAAAAGGAGCCTGTCCGGGCCTATATTGAGCACTTTTGCCAAGTGGCTTTGAGACTTCTACCTGGCGTGCCTGAACTTGTGATTATGGACCCATACCGTAAGAACATGTTTCCTGTAATTAAACTCTGCCACAATGCTCCATGCATGGAATGGACATTTCATTACCGGTGTGGATTGTGTCAAAAGAAAAGCCCGGACACACACTTGCTAGGACTGAATTTCCTATACTCAAAGACAAAGGGAAACACTCGTCCATCAATAACCCTGCCAACACTAACAAATATAGAAAATAGAAACAAGCCCTGACTGTCAACATTTCCAAGGGTTCAGCATCTGTGAACCAAAAGCTGGAAGAAGTGCCGAAACCAAAGGAAAACTATTCCTTCAATGATAAAGATGTGTTGGAGCTTTTCAACGTGCTAATGAAGGGTGAGAAGCTACAACTTTCACCTCCCAAGCATCCCGATGAAATAGTAAGGTAGACAATCCCAAGTACTGTTACTACCATCAGTACGTCTACCATTCAACATGTGACTGCTATGTGTTGAAGAAGCAGATCTAAAGGCTCATCGATGCTAAGTCCTCTCACTCAACTCTGAGGATAAGACGGTTACTGCTAACATGGTGATCCTCCAATTTGGTAGCTTTTCAAAGATGGAAGCCCAAGATGGCGTCGTCCCCATACTGAGGATGACAATAGAAGTTGTTAATCTTCCACCAGCCTTGCAATAATGCTCAAGGCTTGATCCCACTTACAACGTCGCGAGACAAAGTTATATAGGTCCACCCCAATCTTGCCCTAGACATGATACTACCCACAAAGCGCTCTGTCAAAGGAAAAAAATCTAAGTCATGTCAAATGGTGTCCACCTCGACCGATGAAGCCTTAGTCGGTACTCGTTCGGACAAACTTACCAGTGAGAAGACAATCGGGCACCGAGAAAAAAGTACCTCCACCTGCTGCAGCTACCATACCTGATACTTCGGAAGCAACCCCATCTCAACCTCCTATAGCAGACAAACAGAAGCAGAAGGAGGTTAATTTTGATAAACCTCCAAGGAAAGACTCAATGGTAGGTCCCATCAAGCCCTATAACTTTGATATATTGGCTCAACTTGCCAATACTCCTGCCAGACTGTCACTTTTCGAGCTTCTCTATCTCTCTTCGAGCTCTTCTGTCTCTCTAAAGAGACTCATGACACCCTCAGCGAGATATTATAAATTGCTGATTCCTTCCTCAGCCAGGTCCAACTGCCTAAGGAGGATCCGACCGCTTGCCTATATTGCCATAATGTAGCCGAAACAATTCCGAACATCAACTTCACTCAGTAAGACTTGTTGCTGAAGAATAATTGGTACAATAGACCCCTGTATATACATGATACATTGGTGCCATCAAGGTCGATCACATCTACATCGACCATGACTCTTCCCTCAGCATAATTCCCCAAGCTTGCTCCAGACTTTCGGGATACGATGCACCGGTTGACGGCAACCAGTACTACGATCAGTGCTTCAACGCCGGGAGAAGTCATCCATTAGGCAAGATCCGTCTGAAGTGCCAGATAAGTGACCTCTAGACGGATGTAACTTACTATGTCATTGATGCAGACATATCTTATAACATCCTGTTAGGATGTCCGTGGTTACACGAATATATGGTTGTGCCTTCCACCCTCCATCAATGTATAAAATATGTGGCCAGCGATGGGACCATTAAGTCCGAGTTTGTTGACATTGATCCCTTCAGAGGACTCGAGGTATATTGTACTGATGTTGACTTATATAAACCTATCCCTTGGGACGATGATGCCAATGATGTGGACGATGAAGCAAACTGCAACGATAACTGAAGAACCGTTGAGGATCCGACTGAAAGGGAAGCCTCCCCAAATGTCAGCTCCACTCGTGGCCAAGCTCCATAAAAAGGCCCCCCTCCTCCACTCAAGAACGTATCAGGGTTAAGTTTCCACGGAAGGCCCTAGAAGCAGCTTCCAAGTCCCGAGATCCTCCGGCATCAGCCTATTTGGTAGTAAAAATAAAGCGGAAGCCTCTACTACCTTCTTCCATGGCTTTTTCGGTCCTTATGGATGAAGAGTTAGGGGATTATATATCTGCCAATATTTAGGCATCTACCTTAGATGATGTAATCCCTCGGGATAAAATTTCTTATTTCATTAATAGAAAGTTACCTTTGAATTACTCTTGTGCACAATGGAATGCTATGTATGTCTTAATGCTCTGGATAAGTTACAAACTCAAGTAACAACGCTAATATAATAAGCCAAATAGTCCGATCCCAGGAGGCTTATTTCGTGGTTTGTAACCCCCTAAAATTTTACTAAGACTTTAAAATTTAGTTATTTGGTATTTGAAACTTTTCGTACGGCAAGTGCGAAGACGTATATGCGAAGTGTATTACTTCTTTTCTTTCAAGAAGTTTTATTACAAAGTTTTCTCCATATAAAAAGAGTATATAATTTAATAGCATAAAGTAAATATTTTGATTAATTACATCGCGTCGTGGTTGGCAACTTTAATTATTGTTATAAAAAGGCAATATTATTTTAACGGTAATTTAGAAATTATGTTTTATGAAATATTCTATTTACATACGAGATGCCTGAAATTAATCAAGTGTATATTTTGATTTGAAATTAATTTTTTTGATTCTTATAATATTTATAAATAGATA
>JANAVB010013200.1:5064022-5089022 GCA_029216955.1 Iris pallida | reverse complement strand
ATAGGTTATCTCCGCAGCTAACACCGTGTCTTCCACAGACTTCACCTGTTGAAAGATGTCTCCAAATATGGCATGACTCCAGCCCGGTAGAGCTTTCCTACAAGCCATCAACCTATCGGCCACCCTTACTAGAGCATTAATATGATACACTGAATGCCAGGCTTTCTCGACTATCTGATGGAATTCAGCATGTGTAACCCAAAAATCTAAGAACCTGAAAGCGTGTCTAACCCCCGCCGTAGCTGCTTTGAACTTGATGAGCAATGGAGCGTGATCCGACTCGTTACGGTTGAGATGTTCTTCAACCGATAGAGGTAGAATGGATAGCCAGTCTTTGTCCAATAACATACGATCTAACCTGGAACCTTGTTTGTCCCCCTCTAATTTGATCCAAGTGAACGTACTCCCCGTGTATGGCAGTTTAATCAGTCCTATAGCCGTAAGGAAATTATTTAAATCATTCATGGCCTGGTGGCTTGGGGCAGCCCGCCTGTCTTCTCCTCCCTATTCTTGACTACATTGAAGTCTCCTCCAGCTTCCCAAGGGATATTATATTATGATTGAATGCTTTAAAGTCTCTCCCATATCTCTATCCGGCCTTTCTTGGTGTTGTGACCATGAACGATGGATATGAGAACTTCTGTAGGCAATAAGTCATTAGTGAACTGAATTGTGATAGCTTGATCGAAAGAATCTACCATCTTCATAGTTGTACCAGACCTAGTAAATATCCAGATGTTGCCTCTTTCATTGGACATCGAATGTTGGCAACCAAGTTTGAGTTGGAAGGCTGTTAATTGAGCCGTAGAAACTTTTGGTTCTATGATTGCAAGGAGTTGAATCTTGTTGATCCGAACTAAATTTTTGATCCTTTTGATTGTCATTTTATTAGCGATCCCACGAACATTCCAAATAAGGAAGTTAAACATGAAGGGTTTGCTTTTGGGTACCAGTTGAAGTGCTAAGGGACCCTGACTGCAGGATCCTATCTGACGGAGGCGGGGCTTCCTTCTTACGTGTCGACTGAGGGGGACGAACTGTAGCCTCTTTTTCCTCTTTGACATCCTTCACAATCTCCTCTGTAGCTCTAGCTTCTTCTTCTTCGGCTATGTCTGCCCAGTTTTGACCCAGCATTTCTCCTTCTTCAACTCCTTTACTTGCACCCTCATTTTGTAGACAAGGTTCGGTTGGATCTTCGAGAGGATCTGAAGTAGAGAGTGTCACATCGTCCCTCGGTTCGAATGGATCTTCGGGAGGGTCTGGAGTGGAGAGTGTCGCATCATCCCTCGATGGGGGGTCAGGTGGAATTAATGGAGGATTCATTGCTGGCGGGATGATGTCTGTATTGATATTCGGGCAAGTCTTATTTTCTTCTAGTTGACGGCTAGGAACTCGAGTGGTACCCATTTCTAACAGCTCCTGTTGGTGGCTGGGATTAGGAATAGACTCAGTGGCAGCCATGAGACGAGATTGATTGGATGGTTCTCCAATTGTTTCCTGTGCCCCTTAAGGCAGTATGCGAGTAACGATCACCTGTCGCTCTTTTTGAGCAGTAATCTCTTTCCATTTCTCTTTTTATTTGGTTTTGCATGCCTCCGTGGAGTGACCTTGATGACGGCATGTTGAACAATATGTAGGAGAGGATTCATATTCTATGTGTTGCCAGAAACTTCTGTTTTGCGGCATATTTATACGAATCTTTTGTTGTAAAGGTTTAGAAGCATCAACCTCAATGAAGACTCTGTAAGACTTGGACGAGACATATCTGCTGTAGCTTTGTCTATTTTGAGGGGTGTAACTATGGCTCCAGTGATAGCAAATAAAGCTTCCTTCGCATATAGATGATGAGGAAGGTTGGGTAGATTAACCCAAACCGGGATGATGGGTGATTCCTGGGATGGAGAGAAATCAGGATCCCATTTGAAGATCATCATCGGAGCTCGAGCAATTTACCATGTGTCCTTCTCTCGAAGTTGTAGGTAATCAGATTCACAGGAGGGACGTATGAGTAAATGTTTAGCATCAATAAGTCCAGCATTAATGGAACCATTGAAGACAAACTCCGCAAGAGCTTTGCAGATCTTATCAATAGGAGGACGATATTGAGAAAATTTTCCAACCAGCGCAAAGCTAAGTGGAGAAGTTAGGGCAATTTCTTCCTCCTCTGAGAAGGAGATTGAGGGAGCACCCTCGAAGGTGGAGACCGAACGAGGGGGAATGAGCGGCGCAGACGATGGTGCCTGGCCGCCCACTACCTCTGCGAACGATCGAGTAGTCATGGAACTCTAAGGCGATGGTGTGAGACAAGGAGGGGGAGCGGTACTACCATCCAAGTGGTATGGCAGTCCCGAGGAGGACGCCGGCACGGCCAGTGGCCACACCGAGGTCAAGGGTGGAGAGGGAGGCGATATATATATATATATATATATATATATATATATATATATATATATTTTCAAGAAGAAGTATTTTTCAAGTAGATTATAAAAATATTTATATATTTAGTATATGTATCTATTTTCATGAATTTTCCCCGATTATCTCCATTGATTATGACTGATCCTATTTTTATTTTTCTCGCATTTTTCGACCCCTTGCACATCGAACATGGCTATCAGACAATCAGGACTTGTTGGATCAACGCACCACACCAGGCAAGATACCTCGCCATATTTACTTCTTATAATTAGAAGCATATTTATTATTTAGTTATCACATATCTACTACATGTTTATTTTCCCGTACTTCTAGTTGTATCCTTATTTATGATTTACTTACTGTGCTTTCATCTATTGTAATTGCCTTATTGTCTTTTAATATGTATATGGACGTAGTCTTAGCAGACAACCTTCTATGTTGCATATGCCCCAACATTAGTAGTCTCATATAGGACATGTGGCTGTTAGAATGTAACAGTCAGGACTAAAGGGTTAGAGACTCATACATATATAAATTGGACAAGTCGTGAATATGACTTGGTCAGTGTCATTTGGAGAAAGAAGACAGTTAGATGTATGGGCTACCTAAATCCAAAAGCCGTAGTAATTACATACTATGGTAGTCATGTCGCGACGGTCACTAGCCATGAGTTATGTGGAGTGATAGGTCACATGGGCTACTAGCCTCGAGTTATGCCGGCTGATAGCATTGGTACTTGACGTGTGTGTTGTGAGTTGTGAAGGAGTCAGCCTTTACCTGCCCATACATTGGGATGTCTTCTAAATTGCATACTAGAATGGTTAGGAGACCTTAGTTTATGTCATGTTACACTCCGTCCTAATCATGGCATGGTGCAATGTCACATTGCGGAATAATGTGCTATCCCTTGTCCTTGTTTGGTTGTAGGGGTAGCCCATTGTTTCGATGATGGGACGTTGGGCCATGTTATGGTTGGGGCACTTTACTTTAACTTGTGACTTTATGGCATATTTTATATTCAATTTTATGGCATGTTCTTCTTGTATCTTTTTATGTCCCTCTGAGGACTTGGTAAATTCTCCAAGTGTACTTTGTGATTTTCGTAGGTGCTCTAGCCAAGGCCATGATTTACACTCTTCCTTCGAGATGATTGCTCTTGGATCGTCTTTTGCTCGCTCGACAAATTTCTTTATTGTTTATGCATTTCTCCTATTTTAAAATTTGTTGGTAGTGGATTTGTCTCCGCCCAACGTCTTGTACAAACAACAATTTATAGTTGATTTCTATCATTATTCCTTTATATATGTGGATGAGATTTAGTGTGTCATGGTTTATTATATTTTACAGCTTATACATACATACGAGGATTCCATATACTTCGTATGTATGCAGCTGGCATGTCTACGTACTTAGTCCTAAGTATTTTAGGACTGGGGCGTTACATATTTTTGTGGTAGCCCATGCAGGTCGAATTTGCCGTTTCGGTTACATTACTGTACCGAGCGGGCCTGCATATAGGATTAGTGTCTAGGATCTCATCCATATACTTGACCCCTTTTATTGACTCTAAATATCGAACTCTCGTTTGCCTTCCTTGATTTGCATCCTGCTTGAACTTTTTCTACCGTAACCCTTACTTCCACACTTGATAGGAAGATGACTACCCTACTATATACTCATAGGTCAAACATATGGCTAGAAGCGAGTACCTTAGCAATTGGAATGCATTAGAAATCATATTTGAGGCATATTATGCTTCGAGGATCAAGAACCCTATTTTTTCTAAAAAGTATGATCTTAAGGGTTAGTTAATTCTAAGTTGGGTATAGCGATAAATAGAGTTTTACTCATAAGAGGATCGATAGATTCTATAGAAGATTGGGAAAGCAAATTGATATTTGATTTATTTTATTCTGATTTTGAAGGTTTTAGAAAAATATTTATGAATTATTGGGATATGAAATCGATTTGAATCTTAAGCTTTAAATTGAGTCGTATGATTTGCGATAGATAAGTGTATTAAATTTTGAGTTTAAGTTTGAATTGGTGATATTAAAAATTTAAGTTATGCTAAGAATTTATCCCAAGATTTATTAGAGACTTTTCAAAATTTCGAAGCTATGATCTTATTAGATGATGTCAAGCAACTGAGATGGTGGAAGTTGGTTGGAGATTTAAAATACATTTTGGAAAAAAAGGAAAAAAAAGAAAAAAAGGGTATGATGAAAGTTTATTTCGATATTGATTAGAAAGTTTGAAACCTTAAGTTACGATTTGGCTTGACGATCTAAAATGACTAGTGATTGTGGTTGTTTATTTTGAGATTTGAAATACATATTAAAGATCTTTCAAGGAAATTGAACTTAACGATTGGACTATATCATGATAGGAACCCAAGAGTGACATGATAGCATCCTAATGAGAATAGAAGTGTCTCGCCTTCGTTTGACATATTACCTATGGTCATGATAGTTGTATACACAAGTGTAGTCATGTGACTAAATCTTCATCTTGAGTTACTCACTTTTTCCTTCAAACCCTAAATCTATATTCGTGCCTCTAATCAATTGTAACTTAAAGATGATTAGAATTGTTTCCTTAATCGTACTCCTAACATAGACAATCATACTATTTTCTCTAGAATTCATGCCTTTATTGATTTAGTTGATTCCTTAATATGCTTAACTTTGTGTTTTATCTTGATTACTTAACCCTTATCTTTATTTTTCGTGCATTAAGTAACTGCCTTCATTCATTATCCAAACCCTTACCACGACCATTGAACCTAACCGAGTTTCCTCCCCATATTTTGCTTCCTCTTTGAGAAATTCTACTTTGGCTCGCAAACCTTGTTTCTTATATGCGTACCTTAAACATAGATGAAAATTAGATCATGACATTATTCAGTTATACATGGCTAGATTAGAAAATCCTATAGAGGAGATTAATGGTATAGTTGATTATGCAATTATGAGATTGGACATAAGTTGAAATGTGATTTTTGAATTGATAGGATGATACAAACGAAGGTAATTAGACTTGCAAAGAGAGAGAGAGAGAGAGAGAGAGAGAGAGAGAGAGAGAGAGAGAAATAAGTTAAACAAATATGGTGTGAGAGGTTTATTTTGATGCTGAGAGGATTAACTTCTATATTGATTATGGATATAAATTGAGATGCGGTTGATTTTTACCTTCGAATAAAACTAGTTGAAGAATTACTGAATTTCAAGAAGGTCATGACAGACTAAAATTGGTTTGAGAAAAATATTTTACATATAGATATGTTGGATAAGTAGATTAAAGAATCAGTGAATTTAAACTTTTTAGACTTATTGAATTTCTATAATGAGATCATGGATTTAGGTGTTCTAATATAGTTGGGAAAAAAATTGGAGGATTATTTTCAAATTGAAAGAAAGGAAAGAAAAATATGTTTCAATAATTAACGATTTTTTATGGAATAAGTTTTGATAAGAAGTAAAAAAAGAAAAAGAAAAAAGATGAAGATGATTATGAGGCAAATTTGAAATTTGAATATTGAGTTAATTTGAGATTGAGGAAGTTATTTTCTAAGGTGGCACATTTTATATGATGAATATTAGTGTTTATCGAATTTAAACATTGATGGGTTGTCATGCACGTAATCATCCTAAAAGAAATTACGTTCATTGATTTTATTGATCTGGTTATCTAAATTATCGTTTCATTGAATTCTGTTTAGAACACCTCGCTCAATGTTTTAATCTTGATTGTTATCGTCAAACTCTTTACATCTCATCTATCCTACCTACCCAAGTTAATCCTAAATTTCGAGGACGAAATTCACTACCAAAATACAGTAAATTAGCGACCGAAAATTAGCGACAGAAATTTTTCGTCGGCGTTCGCGACGGCTTTGTGGCAACTAGCCGACGGATTATCGACGACAAGCCGTTACATTTTTTATTTTATTTTTAGGGAGAGGAAATGTCGTACATCCGTCACTAGGGCGTCGGAGATATAGCGACGGATGGTTAGCCGTCGCTATACAGTCAATTATTTGGTGGGAATTGTGTGGAGAATTGGCAGGACAAATCTTCGACTACGTAGCGACGGATATTCAGTCGGCAAGTATCAAAAATAGCAACTAACGGGCGATGAATTAAAATCCGTCGCTAGTCCGTCGCTAAATATACGTTCCAGACTTAAATTAAAATGGCGGGGGGAACTTTTCGTATTCCCCCCAAATTCACACTCTCCTCTCTCTCTCTCTCTCTCTCTTCCGCGGCTTCGGTGATCGCCGTCGGCGTCCTCTCCTCTCTCTCTCCCGAAGGTAATCCCTCCCCTCTCTCTCTCTCTCTCTATCTCTCGCGGTGTCGTAGGGGCAGCGGGGGCGGCGGGCTTGGGACGGGGGCGTCGGGGGCTGGGCGGCAGGCTTGGGGATGGGGGCGTCGGGGGCTGGGCGGCTGGCTTGGGGCAGGGGCGTCGGGGGCTGGGCGGCGGGCTTGGGGTAGGGGCGTCGGGGGCTGGACGGCGGGCTTGGGACGGGGGCGTCGTGGGCTGGGCGGCGGGCTTGGGGCGGGGGCGTCGGAGGCTGGACGGCGGGCTTGGGGCGGAGGCGTCGGGGGCTGGGCGGCTGGCTTGGTGCGGGGGCGTCGGGGGCTGGGCGGCGGGCTTGGAACGGAGGCATCGGGGGCTGGGCGGCGGGCTTGGGGCGACGGGCTTTGGTCGGGGGCGGCGGGGGGCTTTGCTTCTCAAATTCATCTGAGTTTATATATTGGCTAAATAATGTGTTATCCATATTGGGTGTTATCCATTAGTTTGGTGGTGTTTGGATTAGTAAATGTGAATATGGGATTTGGGTTCATGGTGTATATGTTCACTGTCTCAAGGACAGTGCGAGTTCTTCATCTGCCTTCTTTGTTAAGAATATCCTTGGGTGAGTTCATCTTGATTCTGTTATATCCTTCAGATACTAGATACGATAAGAACATATACTATACCATATGTACAGAATATAGATGATTCACACTAATGTATGCTAGAATGAATTTTGGGTTGTGTTCTGAGCCATCCGTTCTCACACTTAAAACACATAGGAATTTGTAGTGTGAGAGCACCGGAGAGAGTGAGAGCGCCGGAGGGGGGGAGGAGAGAGAGTGAGAGAGTAAAATGGTACGACATGGTGAAGTAGTACTGTATTTTGGCTCCAGCTCCAGCTCCATTTGCATTAATCTACGGTACGACATGGAGATCAGGACATAGTCCCTGCAGCCATACGACTGGCGAGGCAAAAACTATGTAGCCGTAGATAAAGTTGACTGTCCTCCGACCCTCATCCCTCGGCAATGATGATACGACAACCTATCACTATATCTTATATAATAGTAGATGATGTCTTAGTATTACATTATGTGAGTTCATCTTGATTCTGTTACATTCTTCAGATACTAGATACGATAAGAACATATACTACACCATATGTACAGAACATAGATGATTCACACTAATGTATGCTAAAATGAATCTTGGGTTGTGTTCTGAGCCATCCGTTCTCACACTTGGCAAAAAATCAAATTTTTTGTACTTTATCTGCTTTCAAAAATGTACTCAAATTACATGATGGTTCCTTTAGTTAGCTTGCTTATGTTACAATTATATTATTTGTGAATATCGATCTTACAAGATGGCACCCATGACCCGAGGAGCGGCACATCGTTTGAGGGAAACCGTGAATGCTGAGGTGGCTCCTCCTACAGTTAAGGAGGAAGTGGCACCGGTAGCTAGTGAGACCGGGAGTTCTATTCATCCAGCACCGGTAGCTAGTGAGACCGGGAGTTCTATTCATACAGCACTTGCAAGGGACTACATCTCTCCTCACGCCAAAGATCCCGCTTATTCGAGGTGGTTGCGTGATCGTATCACTGAGCATTTGCGTGAGCTGCGTGGTTCTCATTAGCTATTAGTACTTATTTGTATTGGACTATTTGTATTGGATTGTTTTTGTATTAGACTATTTGTATTGGACTACATATATGAATTAGTACTGTGTCAATCTCTGGATTGTATTGGACTACGACATGGAGATCAGGACATAGTCCCTGCAGCCATTCGACTGGCGAGGCAAAAACTATGTATCCGTAGATGAAGTTGACTGTCCTACGACCCTCATCCCTCGGCAATAATGATACGACAACCAACCAGAGAGGATACTCTGAGAGATCCATCTGAGTAGGACGTATACTCTGAGAGATCACCTTTACAAGAATGATATCAGTAGTGGGATTGAGTGTTGGAGGAGATATTATCAGAGTATACGTCCTACTCAGATGGGTCTCTCACCGTTACTATTTTTTTCTGACAGCATGGTGGATGTGCTCTGTCAACAGATTCTTGCTTCGAGTCAAAACTTTGCCCCGGAGCTCAAGTGGACATCCTTCGTGTAGAGCTCGAGTGAAAGGTTCCTGGCAGCATGGTGGTCTCCTTTGTCAAAGTATCCGTGCTCATCCCACATTGGTTGTGGGACGAGCATGGATACTTTGACAAAGGAGACCACCATGCTGTCAGGAACCTCTCACTCGAGCTCTACACGAAGGATGTCCACTTGAGCTCCGGGGCAAAGTTTTGGCTCGGAGCAAGAATCTGTTGACGGAGCACATCCACCATGCTGTCAGAAAAAAATAGTAATGGTGAGAGACCCATCTGAGTAGGACGTATAATCTGATAATATCTCATCCAACACTCAATCCCACTACTGATATCATTCTTATAAAGGTGATCTCTCAGAGTATACGTCATACTCAGATGGATCTCTCAGAGTATCCTCTCCGGTTGGGTTGTGTTCTGAGCCATCCATTCTCACACTTAAAATACATATGAATTAGAACTGTATTTTGTATTTTCGGCGAACCTAGGGATTTGATTCTGTATTTTGTATTTTGGTTTCTGTATTTTGGCTCCAGCTCTATTTGTATTAATCTACGGTACGACATGGTGATCAGGACATAGTCCCAGCAGCCATTCGACTGGCGAGGCAGAAACTATGTAGCCGTAGATAAAGTTGACTGTCCTCCGACCCTAATCCCTCGGCAAGGATGATACGACAACCTATCACTATATCTTATATAGTAGTAGATGATGTTTTAGTATTACATTATGTGAGTTCATCTTGATTCTGTTACATTCTTCAGATACTAGATACGATAAGAACATATACTACACCATATGTACAGAACATAGATGATTCATACTAATATATGCTAGAATGAATCTTGGGTTGTGTTCTGAGCCATCCGTTCTCACACTTGGAGATACATCGAATTATAACGACGGATATTAGGTTACTCTTCAGGATGATGTCTATTTTATATTAATTTGGTTTGGTCTATATGATTCTTGGATAATTGGTGTGCATTAAATTCGTATGTGCATATTTGGTCTATGTAATTCTTGGATAATTGGTGTGCATTATATATTTGGTCTATATGATTGTTGGATAATTGGTGTGCATTATATATTGGTTTGGTTTATGCATATTTTTGTGAACAGAAAAAGTGCTACAATTTTTTTTTCAAAAAAATCTTAGTTAGCGACGGACTAGTGACCGGTTAGCAACGGATATTTCCAGCTCCATTTGCATTAACCTACGGTACGACATGGTGATCAGGACATAGTCCCTACAGCCATTCGACTGGCAAGGCAGAAACTATGTAGCCGTAGATAAAGTTGATTGTCCTCCGACCCTCATCCCTCGGCAATGATGATACGATAACCTATCACTATATCTTATATAGTAGTAGATGATGTTTTAGTATTACATTATGTGAGTTCATCTTGATTCTGTTATATCCTTCAGATACTAGATACAATAAGAACATATACTGCACCATATGTACAGAACATAGATGATTCATACTAATGTATGCTAGAATGAATTTTGGGTTGTGTTCTGAGCCATCCGTTCTGATCAAGCATCTTCCTTCTCCTCTCCTCCACCATGGCTCTGGACCCATCTACTCCTCCCTACTTCTCTTCTTCTTATTTGACTCTCTCAGCCACATATGATATCTACCTCAAGTGTAGAGTCAGGGGAGAAGAAGTGGACAGGAAGAGGAGGGGGAAGCAACACAGCCGGCAGCATGACCCGGAGGAAGTACATATGTTTTCTTCAACATCCGTAGGAGAACTATAAGGATATATCTTTTTACAACATGTCACCTTGTCAAAGACCCTTAATGTGAATATGATGTTACCGTGGTGTCGGAAGACTAACATGTCATTATTTTTTAAGCCGTGTGTTTTGACATAATCCTTCCAACTCTTTCCTCCTATGTAGTAATCTTGCATTACTACATAGCAGAAAAGAGTTTGGAGGATTATGTCAAAACACACGGCTTAGAAAATTATGACATGTTAGTCTTCCGACACCGCGGTAACATGGTTGTCACATTAAGGGTCTTTGACAAGGTGATATGTTGTGAAAAGATATATCCTTATAGTTCTTCTACGGATTTTGAAAAAAACCTCTGTACTTCCTCTGGGTCATGCCGTCGGCTGTGCTGCTTCCCCCTCCTCTTTCTGCCCACTTATTCTCCCCCGACTCTACACTTGAGGTGGATATCATATGTGGCTGAGAGAGTCAAATAAGAAGAAGGGAAGTAGGGAGGAGCAGATGGGTCTAGAGCCATGGTGGAAAAGAGGAGAAGGAAGATGCTTGATCAGAACTTGAGGTGGAAAAGTTTTGACGTTGATAGCATGAGAGAGGGAGAGGGTGAATGGAGGGAGGGAAGTGGCTACATGCCTTTGGCTCACTCGAGCGGTATTTGTCCTCCGACCCTCATCCCTCGGCAATGATGATATGACAACCTATCACTATATCTTATATAGTAGTAGATGATGTCTTAGTATTACATTATGTGAGTTTATCTTGATTCTGTTACATTCTTCAGATACTAGATACGATAAGAACATATACTATACCATATGCACAGAACATAGATGATTCACACTAATGTATGCTAGAATGAATTTTAGGTTATGTTCTGAGCCATTCGTTCCCATACTTGGCAATTAAGCATGTGAAATAGAACTGATTATGTTTAGTTTGTCTTACGATACAGATTTTCACATCCAAATTGAAATAGATCGTTACTTCGTTGATCGTACATGGATGTACTAGCAGATCAACCTCCTGGACCGTAGGTACTTATAAGTATTGACCGTATCGGATTAGTATCGATCTATCGTTTTAGTATGGGCCGTATCGGTTGGTATTGGTCTTAGCGAATTGGTATCGTCCTATCCGATATGTATCGACCGTATAGCTAGGATTCATATTGGCCTTATCGATTTGGTATCGGTCATATCCGATAGGTATCGGCCGTGTTGGATTAGTATAGACCATTTCGGATTAGTATCGTGGAAGGTTTAGTAACAACTGTACTTGGATTTCTCTCTTCTAGAGCTAGATTACCATTGTAAGAGAGTCACGAGAGTGTAGCTGGCCAGTTACAGAATATACATACAATTGCTACTAAACCTTTTACGATACTAATCCAAAATGGTCTATACTAATCCAACACGGCCGATACCTATCGGATATGACCGATACCAAATCGATAAGGCCAATATGAATCCTAGCTATACAGCCAATACATAATCGGATATAGGATGATACCAATTTGTTAAGGCCAATACCAATCTGATACGTCCTATACCAAACCAATAGACCGATACTAATCTGATACACTAGATACTAAGTACATCTGGCCTATACCAGCGGAACCACCAATTACTGCACGATAGGCCCAACGACTCCAGTTACATCTGGTTATTGGTGAGTACATGATTATATAGTAATTCTGTTAGTCTTGTGATACAAATTTTTACTCTCTCATGCTACCAACGTCACAACTTTTTCAGTGCTGCTCCCTCTAATGATGATGAACGCAAAAAACCAACGTCACAACTTTAATAATTTGAGTAAATTTCTTTACCCTATATAAAAATTTCTGTTGTCAGAGAGATAGCTCCTAGGACTCGCCAAGGTGGTGCTGCTAGTCGAGGAAGGGGCCGAGGCAAGAAACCCTTGGAGGTCGACACGGAGGAAGTTCTCGTTGTCAAATAAGAGCCGATGACTGTTAAGGAGGAGGTGTTACCAAAGGTCGAGGTCAAGGAAGAACCAATGACCATCAGGGAAGAGATTGCTCCCAAGGTTGAAGTTAAGGAGGAGCCACCGTCAGAGAGTAGTAGCATCGGGACCGACCCTCCTGTCCCTACAGAAGATCTCAACCAGATTGAGCCTTCGTATGCAAAGTGGCTGATAGAATGGTACATGCCTCAACGCAACTATGATCCCTGGCTGTAAGGATTCATCGTCTGACTTGCGGTCTTTGCTGAGGCCAAAGTCGATTTTCCTATGTGTTTTGGAATTTTGGAATATTTGTGGGAATTTTGGAATATTTGTGCTATAATCTGATTATAACGACGGATATTAGGTTACTCTTCAGGATAATTGATGTCTATTTTATATTAATTTGGTTTTGTCTATATGATTCTTGGATAATTGGTGTGCATTAAATTCGTATGTGCATATTTGGTCTATGTGATTCTTGGATAATTGGTGTGCATTATATATTTGGTCTATGTGATTGTTGGATAATTGGTGTGCAGTACTATATATTGGTTTGGTTTATGCATATTTTTGCGAACAGGGAAAGTGCTGCAATATTTTTCAAAAAATTTCATTTAGCGACGGACTAGTGACCGGTTAGCGACGGATATTTCCAGTTTTCGACTACTGTTCGACGGCATATCCGTCGCTAACTGGAGATTTGAAAATGTTTCCAGGTAGCAACGGGTGGTCGACGGAATATCCGTCGGCAACGTTCTGGTGGTATATAGTTCGACGGAATGGCGACGATTTATCCGTCGCTATGGTTCTGGAAATAGCAAGCATTTTCAGAACATGGTCGACGGATAATCCGTCCGTATTCCGTCGCTAATCCATCCTTTGTTAGCGACGGTGATCGACGGAATAGCGACGACTCATCCGTCGCCATGGTTCTGGAAATACAAAGCATTTCCAGAACAAGGTCGACGGATAATCCGTCAGTTTGTCGTCGCTAATCCGTCCTTTGTTATCGACGGCGATCGACGGAATAGCGACGAAACGATACACTCTGATACGCTATTACGACGGTTTACCGATGGACCATTACGTCGCTATTGTCTACACAGTTCAGTATTTAATACTTAAAATGGACGAAAGTTCGTCGAAAAGTAGTCACTAATACTTCGTATTGTGAAGTCGAAAAGACGTCGCTATTCCGTCACTTGACGACTACGTAGCGACGGACCTTTATTAGCGACGAGCTGTGTCACGACTCGCACCCGTTTTTTTTTTTATATACGGATACGAGACGTGTTCAAGCCAGCCTACGCCGCAGTGTCGGCGGTAGAACGCTGTCACGGCCATGAAGATCAAAATCACAAATAATGCTCATTCACATAATTAATTTAATTTACAAAGATCACAAGTTTTACATTTGTAGAAAAACATAAACTTGTACAAATAAATGAATGACTACAACTCAACTATCTATCTAGTCTCTAAGCTTTTGTCTGCAATATTTCCGTCACTCCCCAAGCTAAGTGAATCCATGGCTAACCTGAAAATGTTGGTTTCCAGTCAGGAATGGAACGAGCACAATTCACTGAATGCAATTCCAAATAAAGAAAATAACTACAAGACAAGGGTTAGGCATTAATCATGAGTTTTGAAAATAACAGTAAAGCCGTGAGAAAATCAATAGTAAAAAAATAGACCAATATACTTTCCACCGTTAGAAGTACCTTTGACATATGATCGGTCTGGGGTGCTACACCGCACGGTCTACGATATCTACTTGCAGAATATAAACACTGTCTACGATATCTACTGCAGAAAATAAGCACTGTCTACGATGTCTACTGCATAAAATAAACAATGTCTACGAGATCTACTACATAAAATAAACAATATTTACGAGATCTACTGCATAAAAATAAACAATGTCTACGAGATCTACAATGTCTACGATATCTACAATGTCTACGATATCTACAATGTCTACGGTCTGATCACACATCCTTGGTACTTCTCATCCCCGACTCAACAATTTATAATAGAGTATAAAAATTACATAGCCAATGACTAATCAATGAAATATAGTAAAGATCAATATCGAAATGCAGACAATAAACTGTACTCGCCTGTGGTCCTGTGCTGGTGAAACCGATGATCCAAATCACTCAACATGCCACAATAGTCAAAACCCGTACAACAGTCTCCGAAAGCTGAAATAGACAATACCAATGATCTCAGAATAGTCCAATTAGCTAGGATTGCCTGTCCTTAAGTCCAATTCTGGATACAGGGGCAAAACGGTAATTTCGGCCAAAACGGTGTCCGCCGTTGGACCCGCTTTGTACCGAAAAATGTGCCAGAGTCAACGGTCTCTAAAGTCGTCAAACTACATGTCTACGGATCCCATTTTCCGATACAAACCCAACCGTATGTCCAAAGTTGGATTCCGACGGGCCGTGCACAAAATCGCCCGTTGAGTGGGACTGTGGGGCCCACAAAACGACGATTTTATCAACGGTCTCAGAATCGGACCAAACTTGGCATGCAGGACCAAAAAAATGATACGGTCCTGTTGACGCAAGTTTCATCTCGATCTGACGAGCGTACACAAAGTAATTGGAGAATTTACAAAGTGCACGATACGGTGAATTTTGACGGATACGCATCAAATTCGTCGCGCACACGCGACCAATTTGAATTCCGTCAAAGCCCACACGACCACGAAACCGTTACGCAGCTTTTAATGCTTTCGGTTCGTGACCATGTCGTCCGGATTGGCTTGACGCACGTCGTGTGGAACAATTTCAATGTTTTCAAAACAGGTTTTTGGTCAACTTCGGAATCCGATTTCTCGGCACGTAGTCGATGAAATCAAATTCCGTAAAAAAGGTTGTGAAGCCCTACACATGTTGTCAAAAAGTGTCTTCAAATGGTTTTTCTAATATTGGACTGGATTGATCGGGAACGATCCTCGAACATGGGGGTTTGGGCTGAACTAGGTTCTGTTTTTGGACAGATTTTCCTCCGACTTTGCGTCGGTTTCTCGACCAATCTATGGCAGTTACCTACAAACTACTTGGACAAGATTAAAAAGGGTTATATTGGGTTCAAACCTGAACAAACGGTTCGATGATTCGTCGCCCGTGCGTAGAGAAAACTCCTCGTGAAGTGAGCTTCAAACGTCGTTGCTGCCGTTACCGTTTGGGTTGTACGCGTGCGAGCGCGCTGTCGTTGCCGCCTCCGGCCAGCGGCCGGCTACCCTGACGGTGGTGCGGGGCCGCACGCGTGCGCGCAGGAGGGGGGGCGGCCAGGTGGTGGCGTCGGGTTGCGTGTGATTTCGTTAGGGTTTGGAGTCACAACTCCTCTCGTACAAATGTATATATATATATACAACCGAGAACTGCTCGGTCTCTCGTTTTCGTGGGGAACAAAGCCCAGCTCGGGCTGCTCAGTCCTGAGCGGTGGGCTCGGCTGGGTTAAGTCCTGGGCCGTGGGGTTTTCTGAGATCGGGCTGAGAAAGGGGTTATAGGTTAGTTAGGTTGGGCTCGGGTTCAAGGGAAACTGGGGTCGCTGGTTTGTGGTTTGATCGGGTGTGCCTCTGCTGGGCTCGCGTGGGGGAAAGAATACTCAGCTGGCTGTGAGCATAAGGAAGGGGCTCGGGAAAAGCCTGGCTGCTTCTCCTTCTGCTTATTCTTTTCTCTCTCTTTCTTTTTCTTTTATTAATAAAACTATATCTATACACCCATAAATATATACTACTAACAATATAATAAAAAATATTATAACAATAATATAATAAGACTAATATAATGATAATAATGTAATAAGAATAATATAGTGATAATAATCTAATAAGAATAATATAATGAGAGTATTTCTATTTCCTAAATTTTCCATTTCAGATAGTAATTCGATATTCCTATATATGCACCTACACATGTATAATAAGGATAATATAATAATAACAATAATAATAACAAGAGTAATATAATAATAACAATAATGATAATAATAATAATAATAATCAACTACAATGTCCACTAGGAGTTCTTGGTGAACATCTCATTCCCCATCTTTATTTGGCCTTAGAACTTCGTACAATTATTCGAAAACACCATTTAAATAATAATAAAAATAATATTTCAAAATTTTCGGGGAGGGAAGCTACAAATCTACCCACCTTAAAAATAATTTCGTCCTCGAAATTCCAGTTCATAACTATTTCTTAAAATTTAATTCAACTATTACCTTAATCTCCTCAACTTAATTCCTCAAAAATATTTTATATCCCCTCTTTGCCATTTTGTAACTATGAAACTCCGAGGGCTTCTACCCACCTTTGAACACACTACTCCCGTAAAGCTACGTCACTAAAACTTTACAATCCTTCGACTATTTGCTAACCTTGCTACCAATAGATATTTACTGCATACAGCCTCTATTATCCTCTCATACCCTTCAAACAATCCAAACTTTAACAAGCAACATATTTACACAAGTAGCTAAAAAAATATTGATAAATTCTAATAGGCATGACCATACGTCGCTCTGAAATAGGAAGGACAGGAAGCTAAGTGTGAATAATCGAAGGCAATTATGAGTTTCAAGAGCGGTAGAGGGTATCCAATGATACAAATAGCAGAAACGTTTATGAACCGTTGACTTATCTGCTAGATGGGCTACTCTAGTCCAGTCGCTTGCTAAATCGAAGAACCCTTCGTTTCTTAGAGTGGCCTGCAATCCGTGCAATACAGAAGTCCCGTTCTCGAATTTAATCCAAACAGTTCCATAATAGGACGAAATTTGAGGAATCAAGATTGTGATCTTCCCGTGGTTATTTAAACACATGTGCAAGGGATAAAATACAATACAAGATCGTATCGCGACTTCTAGGTAGATGGAATAAGGGTCACGAAATGATTTCACATCCTAAGAGATGGAGACTACCTAATAGGTGTAGGGACCTATTTCAATTAGTTCGGTTTTATAGTCTGAAAGGTGGTATGTAGGGATGGGTTCTGCTGGTTCTTAATGTGTTCCCCATTCGGACATCTCTCACTGGTAGGATGAACCCGAGATTTCAGTCTATATTGACGGGACAAGATCCCAACTATTTCTACTAGGTTAGGGTAACCTAATATAGATTTCACCCAAGTGGTCGAGCTAGTTGCCAGTCTGGTTGGTTAGCTAGGTTCCTAAGTCCAAAATGCGCCTTTAGTGACTTTTGTGTTTAAGTAGCACGTGAGGCCTCAATTGAGTGGCACACTAGTGGCAGGTACGTAGTGGGCTTCGGATAGATCACCACCATATATTGGGTCGAAGGAAATGGGATAGTGGTTAAGGCTCTAATGGAGGTTGGAAAGTATACTAGTACTATGGTAAAGGTTATAACTAGTCCTTTTAACCTGAAAGTCGTACCCCAAAAATAGAGTACAAGGGGACGGGTTTGAGTGGGACATGATATACCTAGATGAAGATGGACTCGTCTAGTTCTTGCGTATAAAATTTATTGGAAGATAACAGCTGGTCTCGTGCTTCGAATATTAATGACACGGCCGGGGACACAAAATGATCTAAATGGAAAGTGGGAGTCCATAGGGAACTAACTATCATTCTAATGAAAATTTGTTCTAATCAATCGGCGATCTTCGTATATCCTAAAATTTTTAGAAGGCTTACAGTCGACCCACCTTAGGAGTTAGGACATGGTCTTGGGAATAATGAGGTTAAGAGAATTTCAAAGTCCGGATATTGTACCTCAATTCTTGGTAATAAAGAATAAGGCACGGCGTAACGGAATACGGTAGATATGGTCAAGTCAAGGGTCGTTCCTCAATGATTGGAAAACGAGTGGGTACTAAGGCACATGGTTGATAAAATAGAATGACCTACTCGTCCACCGTATTCAAGAGTTATCGACGGGGTAACCAAACTCTAAGGCACATCATAAGAAAAAAATTCTAACAGTTGAGCCGTGAATTTCTATTTGTGTTAAGCCTGCCAGACTATTGTCACAAGAGTTCTACGGGTATGGCTTAAGGGTTGCTAGTTACAGCAAGCTCAAAGCAAATAATTATAGGCTCACAACAATTGGTTTCTTGAGGATAGATAGTCTCATAGGTTGGCATTTCTACTAAGGGTAAAACCCTACTCATTCTCAAATTCAGATGGCTTGAAAGTCCCGATAACAGTTCGGGGTCGAGAGGAGAACGAGTAACTCAATCACATGGCTGGATGACGATAACTACCCTTGTGTATACAACTACCATAGCCATGGGAATACTCGGTATCTCTCTACCAATTACGAGCTTCTTTCTTCCAAATCAGTGAAAGACAAAAACAATAAAGAGTTCAAGAAAGATGTTTCTGAGTACAATCACGCGATCCAAAGGCGAACGTACAATTCAAGAGGGATTGTCAAGGCAGTCGCGGATGAGATCCTATATACCTATATATCTCCATCCACGTAGTATAATTTACGAAGAGCGAACTAAATGCATCATGGTTGATCAGACCATAATACACTGATTCTGATTAGACAATAAGTTAGCAGGCATCCCCACTAAACATATGCCTCGAATCAAGCTCGAGAACAGAGTGAGCTTGCAAAACTAAGCTGTAACAGCAGCGTTTGTTAAGATAGTCGAATACAATTATGCGAGATTTTGAAGGAAGACACAAGTAGTTCGAGTTTGTGAGAAGCGAAAACTCACCTGGGGTTCTTGCTTATACAGTCATCCCACTTTCTTCTTATCATCCTTAAGGCCTTGGTCGACTAATGGTTTATGGACTTCTGAATTCTACGTTCTAGTAAACCTATTAGTGTCAGTCAATTTCCTCGTCAATAGATCACAAGAACCACGGATTACTAGGTCGAGAGACATGCTATCCATCCTGCAGAACTTTCGCTAGAATTAGCCTTGGGTCTTATGGGACATACAGGACACCGTCCTACCCTCTATAGTATCCTTAATTTGTAATCACGTCTGAAGTCATTTCACCGAGGACTACGCCTCGCCCGTAAAAATCGGGCTGTGGTAAACCCTTGGTTCCGTGACTCAGAGGTGATATCCTATCAGATACTCTACCTGTCACAAGGGTAACTACGATCAAAGAGGACCACTACCATAGGTTTTAATAACATTCTATTACCTATTTTTCTTAAACAGATTCTAACTCTAGGGGTCGTGTCTCGCCAGTGCGCTGCTGGCTGTAGTGAGTTCAAAGTCTCCAAAATTTAAATAAATGGCGACAGTGCGCTGCTGTCCTGCCATTATGAGTTAACTAACCTTCCTTTAACTATATCTAAAATATTCATAAGCTTCTAGAGAATCGAATGAGTTGACCATGAACTAGAGCGTAAGCATTTGTCCTGTCAGTCACAACCCTTAAAATAAAGGATTGAACAGGAAAGAAATATCTGGGGACAAAAGAAATACATTATTCTAATATCTATTCTATGTGTAATCAAACCACAGAGGAAAACTTTTGGATCGAAACTAACTTGAGGTTCATCAATGAATATCATAAAAATAATAACTCTTAGGGCAAAAATAGGAACTAACTAGGCAATTTGACTAAGGTATGAGAATGATATCTAAGAGGCAAAGAGAAGGTATTAAATAATTCATCTACGTTAGATCATAGCTCTAGGAAGCCCTGTCTCACTAGTTGAACAATCTATCCACATTGGACCATATCGTCCTATCAAGAGGAAATAGTGTACCTATGGGGATCTGACAAACTATCAACATTAATACTCCTCAGCTAAATTGCATGGCCTAAACTATCCATCGGTAAATTTGTATAAGGGACTCCTAGTCCTAGTCATTCTCGTAAATTAAATTAATTTCTAATTCGTGAATGAGCATTTCCTAGTCGCAGGCTCGCAATAGTACCACTAACTTAAGTACTATCACGAGTTTGCATTATTTGCAAAGACGGACCTGCATGGGCCACCACAAAAACTTGTCACGACCCGCAACCATTTTTTTTATATACGGATACGAGACGTGTCCAAGCCAGCCTACGTCGCAGTGTCGGCGGTAGAACGCTGTCACGGCCATGAAGATCAAAATCATAAATAATGCTCATTCACATAATTAATTTAATTTACAAAGATCATAAGTTTTACATTTGTAGAAAAACATAAACTTGTACAAATAAATGAATGACTACAACTCAACTATCTATCTAGTCTCTAAGCTTTTGTCTGCAATATTCCCGTCACTCCCCAAGCTAAGTGAATCCACGGCTAACCTGAAAATGTTGGTTTCCAGTTAGGAATGGAACGAGCACAATTCACTGAATGCAATTCCAAATAAAGAAAATGACTACAAGACAAGGGTTAGGCATTAATCATGAGTTTTGAAAATAACAGTAAAGCCGTGAGAAAATCAATAGTAAAAAATAGACCAATATACTTTCCACCGTTAGAAGTACCTTTGATATATGATCGGTCTGGGGTGCTACACCGCACGGTCTACGATATTTACTTGCAGAATATAAACACTGTCTACGATGTCTACTGCAGAAAATAAGCACTGTCTACGATGTCTACTGCATAAAATAAACAATGTCTACGAGATCTACTGCATAAAATAAACAATGTTTACGAGATCTACTGCATAAAAATAAACAATATCTACGAGATCTACAATGTCTACGATATCTACAATGTCTACGATATCTACAATGTCTACGATATCTACAATGTCTACGGTCTGATCACACATCCTTGGTACTTCTCATCCCCGACTCAACAATTTATAATAGAGTATAAAAATCACATAACCAATGACTAATCAATGAAATATAGTAAAGATCAATATCGAAATGCAGACAATAAACTGTACTCGCCTGTGGTCCTGTGCTGGTGAAACCGATGATCCAAATCACTCAACATGCCACAATAGTCAAAACCCGTACAACAGTCCCCGGAAGCTGAAATAGACAATACCAATGATCTCAGAATAGTCCAATTAGCCTAGGATTGCCTGTCCTTAAGTCCAATTCTGGACACAGGGGCAAAACGATAATTTCGGCCAAAATGGTGTCCGCCGTTGGACCCGCTTTGTACCGAAAAATGTGCCAGAGTCAACGGTCTCTAAAGTCGTCAAACTACATGTCTACGGATCCAGTTTTCCGATACGAACCCAACCGTATGTCCAAAGTTGGATTCGGCGGGCCGTGCATAAAATTGCCCGTTGAGTGGGACTGTGGGGCCCGCAAAACGACGATTTTATCAACGGTCTCAGAATCGGACCAAACTTGGCATGCAGGACCAGAAAAATGATACGGTCCTGTTGGTGCAAGTTTCGTCTCGATCTGACGAGCGTACACAAAGTAATTAGAGAATTTGCAAAGTGCACGATACGGTGAATTTTGACGGATACGCATCAAATTCGTCGCGCCCACGCGACCAATTTGAATTCCGTCAAAGCCCACACGACCACGAAACCGTTACGTAGCTTTCGATGCTTTCGGTTCGCGACCACGTCGTCCGGATTGGCGTGACGCACGTCGTATGGAACAATTTCAATGTTTTCAAAACAGGTTTTTGGTCAACTTCGGAATCCGATTTCTCGGCACGTAGTCGATGAAATCAAATTCCGTAAAAAAGGTTGTGAAGCCCTACATGTTGTCAAAAAGTGTCTTCAAATGGTTTTTCTAATATTGGACTGGATTGATCGGGAACAATCCTCGAACATGGGGGTTTGGGCTGAACTAGGTTCTGTTTTTGGACAGATTTTCCTCCGACTTTGCGTCGGTTTCTCGACCAATCTATGGCAGTTACCTACAAACTACTTAGACAAGATTAAAAAGGGTTATATTGGGTTCAAACCTGAACAAACGGTTCGACGATTCGTCGCCCGTGCGTGAAGAAAACTCCTCGTGAAGTGAGCTTCAAACGCCGCTGCTGCCGTTACCGTTTGGGTTGTACGCGCGCGAGCGCGCTGTCGTTGCCGCCTCCGGCCAGCGGCCGGCCACCCTGACGGCGGTGCGGGGCCACACGCGTGCGCGCGGGAGGGGGGGGGGGCGCCCTAGGTGGTGGCGTCGGGTTGCGTGTGATTTCGTTAGGGTTTGGAGTCACAACTCCTCTCAGTACAAATATATATATATATACAACCGAGAACTGCTCGGATCTCTCAGTTTAGTGGGGAACAAAGCCCAGCTCGGGCTGCTCAGTCCTGAGCGGTGGGCTCGGCTGGGTTAAGTCCTGGGCCGTGGGGTTTTCTGAGATCGGGCTGAGAAAGGGGTTACAGGTTAGTTAGGTTGGGCTCGGGTTCAAGGAAACTGGGGTCGCTGGCTTGTGGTTTGATCGGGTGTGCCTCTGCTGGGCTCGCGTGGGGGAAAGAATACTCAGCTGGCTGTGAGCATAAGGGAGGGGCTCGGGAAAAGCCTGGCTGCTTCTCCTTCTGCTTATTCTTTTCCTCTCTCTTTCTTTTTCTTTTATTAATAAACTATATCTATACACCCATAAATATATACTACTAACAATATAATAAAAAATATTATAACAATAATATAATAAGACTAATATAATGATAATAATATAATAAGAACAATATAGTGATAATAATCTAATAAGAATAATATAATGAGAGTATTTCTATTTCCTAAATTTCCCATTTCAGATAGTAATTCGATATTCCTATATATGCACCTACACATGTATAATAAGGATAATATAATAATAACAATAATAATAACAAGAGTAATATAATAATAACAATAATGGTAATAATAATAATAATAATCAACTACAATGTCCACTAGGAGTTCTTGGTGAACATCTCATTCTCCATCTTTATTTGGCCTTAAAACTTCGTACAATTACTCGAAAACACCATTTAAATAATAGTAAAAATAATATTTCAAAATTTTCGGGGAGGGAAGATACAAGCTGATTGCCGACGGATTATTTTGGCCAAGACCCGTCAGTAGATCGGTCGCTAATACAAATTCCCGTCGGACGTGCGACTTATCTGGCTGTCGCTAAATCGACAAATTTTGGATTCTTGTAAGTTGGGTAGGATGTAAACCCCCTAAAATTTTACTAAGACTTTAAAATTTAGTTATTTGGCATTAGAAACTTTTCGTATGGCAAGTGCGAAGACGTATATGCGAAGTGTATTACTTCCTTTCTTTCAAGAACTTTTATTACAAAGTTTTCTCCATATAGAAATGAGTAAATAATTTAATAGCATAAAGTAAAATTTTGATTAATTACATCGCATCGTGGTTGGCAACTTTAATTATTGTTACAAAAAGGCAGTATTATTTTAACGGTAATTTAGGAAATTATGTTTTATGAAATATTCAATTTACATACGAGATGCATGAAATTTAATCAAGTGTATATTTTGATTTCGAAATTAATTTTTATTGATTCTTATAATATTTATAAAATAGATAGTTTTTCAATAAAGTATAAGTCAATATTTATTTCAAGTAAGTGATTACTAAAAACTCCATGTTTTATTATTGCTATTTTTATCATGTTATATATATATATATATATATATATATATATATATATATATATATATATATAGAATATATATATATATATATATATATATATATATATATATATATATAGAAAAATAATATATACATAAATTTAGAAAAATATATTCTATGTAAATATTCTCTTTGGATGCGATTACATGAATATAATTCATGTATATAGTTTAATTTTTGAAATTTATTTTTAATATTATTTTAAATTTTATGAAAAATAATTTTAAACATATCTGTAGTGATTTAATTGAAATTTGATTTTTTTGGTAATTTTTAAATAGGTTTTAAATTAAAGGTAAGATTTTCTAGTTTATTTTTGGAGAGATATTATTGAATTAAATTCTAAGCGATTTCAATTAAGGGAGGAATTGTCCATTAGTGATTTAAACGAATCCTAATCCCTATTCAACTAGGAGAACCACCTCCTATATAAAGAGAGGCTCCTTGCTCTTTGACAGGAATTTCACAATCAAATTCCACAACCAATCTGTGCATCGTGTCCGTGTCTCCTTTCCCATCCACTATATCTTTCTAGTACAAATACAAATATCCTCTCCGTATCCGACATGCCGTACACCACTTTGTCGCCGTGTCGTGCAGGACACAATGCCAAACCTAACCAACATCACCCTAACCCCAGTTTGCCCCGTTTCCTAGCCTTGCTCGCCGCCACTATCGCCCGGCAGTGCCACCACCCTCATCATCCTCAACACCACCCCGGTTCCGACCTCGATCCGTCAACCGATCCACCCCGCAAACACCATAGCACCACTACTGTCGACACCACCCTCCTCACAACCGGCCACCTCCTCACCTCGCCTCTGCCAACCGAAACCCCCAACCATCGTCCAAACCTGGACATCGCCACCACCACCGCCATTATTATAACCACCATTGCTACTAGACCCATCACCACCATCACCACCCCCATCTCCACTTCCAATACCACCA